>CM055959.1:45221606-45403595 GCA_029490685.1 Schizonepeta tenuifolia | reverse complement strand
CAACATCACATGTCACCTCAGAATGTCCCAGTTGGTTCGTGGAAGAAGGAGAAGAGGTGAAGGCAATAGGTCAGAACCAGCAAGGAGGAGGGCAACAAAGGTTCCAGTATGGCAATAACAATAACTATGGCAATAACTATGGTTATAGGCAGAATCAGCACGAGAACCTGAGGTATGGCAACAACCATTATCAGATACCTCCTGCCCACCAACAACTGCAGCAGCCTGTTGGGCAACAACAGCAATATGTGCCGCCACCTCAACAACAAACTCAACCGTAGAACAACTATGTGCCTCCACATCGAGAACCACCAAAAACCGAGTTCATGAAGGAGACCATTGATAGGTTCACCAATGAAAACCAAAGGCTGAGGAGAGACTTTGAGAACTTCCAACTAGAAAGTCGAGGACAATCAAACAACCTTCAAGCCCAATTGACTCATATCAACCAAACCTTGTCAAGGTTGGTAGAAGACAAGCCAGGCAGACTTCCTGCTCAGGTAGAGGTCAATAAGGAGCAAGTCAATGCTGTAACGTTGCGCAGTGGGAAGAATTTGCCAAAGATGTTGCCCAGGACCCAACCCAAGGAACCAACGCGAGTAGAGGAAACCAAGATGGGCTCAGGAGATATCAATGACATCTACGAAGAGTTGAAGGCAAAGCGTGAAGAAGGGATAAAGGCCAACAAGAACCCAGTCTTTGATAATGAGGAGGATGAAGCCTTGTTTGATTACGTAAAGATGGAGAGATCTAAACTGGGAATTGACAAAGATGACGTGATGTTGGAATCTTTGCAGGCTGAAAAAGAAGCAGAGGCTTTGGCCAAGAGGACCGTTCCTCGCACTACTAAGGCCAAGATCCCATATCCAAGACGTTTTGCCCGCGATCGTGATCAGAGGAAGTTGGAGGACATGATGGAGGTGTTCAAGAAAGTAGAGATAAACCTGCCGCTGTTGATGGCTCTACAGTCCATGCCAAAGTGTGCAAAATTTTTGCGAGAGATGTTCTTAAAGAAGACTAAGTACCCAGATAATGTCCGTTTCCATGTGGAGAATGTGTCAGCCCTAATGAATTCCTAGATCCTGACGAAGAAGAGGGATCCAGGCATGTTCGCTATTCTATGCACGATTGGTACTACGTCAATACCCAAGGCGATGCTTGATCTTGGAGCTTCGATAAATGTGATGCCAAGAGCCATGTTCGACGAGATGAGTTTTGGACCTCTTTCTCCTACACGTGTTGCCATCCAATTAGCAGATTTATCCACAGTCTACTCGGATGGAGTGTTGGAGGATGTGTTGGTCAAAGTGGGAGATCTTCTATTCCCAGCCGACTTCTATGTTCTTGACATGGGAAAGAAAGCAATCAAGAACCCAGTGATCTTGCTCGGGAGGCCATTCTTGAGGACAGCATGTACCAAAATTGATTGCGATACTGGAAAGTTGACAGTCCAGGTAGCAGGAGAAGTAGTAGAGTTCGATGCTTATAGGCAAAATCAAGATGATGCCCTGGAACACCTCAACACCCTCAGTGCATGTGGAAAGCAAGTGGAGACTTTGATTCGCTTAAGTTGTTTCGTAGAAGACAATGAAGATGCAATCCAGGCGGAATTCAACCTAGTTTAGGATCTTGACCAGGATCCTGATCAGCATGAGGATAATGAGGAAGATGGTGCTCTGATGCAATTCTACGAAGGAGATGAGTACGAGAGTGAGAAAGATTTTTGGGAAGAATCAGTTCATGGACATAGCTTCGACTCTACCGATGAGGACTACTCCACGGACGAAGAGTTGGAAAATTGCATATTTGAAAACATCCGTGGAGATGATGGAGATCAGGATGTAGGGGAACAAAAACCCCTTGATGAGTTTGATGAGGAACTTGAAGAGTTACCCACATGATGAGACCAAGGAGTTAGTAGAGGAGTTTTGGCAACAAACAGTTCTTGAGGAGGATGCCAGCTTGCAAACAGAAGAGGATCTTGCCCAGAACGAAGAACCAGTAGATGTAGAGGAATGCAGTTATGTAAGGATTCCGGGCAACATGCAGCCTCAGGGGTTCGAGCCACTCAACATCCCTGAGTTGAAACCGGAGGACAGGTTGATGCCATCGTTACAAAAAGCCCCTACATTAGAGTTGAAACCTTTGCCCAAGCACCTGAAGTACATATATCTTGGCAAGAACGAGACCTTGCCCGTGATCATATCATCAAAGTTATCAAGCATGGAGGAGGTCAGAGTTGGAGAGGTGCTGAGCAAGTACAAGGAGGCAATAGGATGGACGTTGGCCGACATCAAGGGCATTAACCTTTTGGACTGTGTTCATCATATCTTGCTCGAGGAGGATGCTGCCCCAGTAAGAGATCCACAACGAAGATTGAATCCAGCCATGAAAGAAGTGGTAATGAAAGAGATACTCAAGCTTCTTGACTTAGGGATCATCTACCCCGTGTCTGACAGCCGGTGGGTGAGCCCTGTGCACGTGGTGCCCAAGAAGTCAGGAATTCAAGTTGTTGAGAACGACAAAAACGAGATGGTGGCCATGAGACTACAAACCGGATGGCGAGTGTGTATAGATTACCGAAAGCTCAACCAAAAGACGAAGAAGGATCACTTTCCTTTGCTCTTTATCGATGAGATGCTTGAAAGGTTAGCTAGTAATAACTATTATTGCTTTCTTGATGGTTATTCTGGTTACATGCAGATCTGGGTTGCCGATGAGGATCAAGGCGAGACCACCTTTACGGCCCATTTGGCACTTTTGCATATAGAAGGATGCCGTACGGGTTATGCAACGCTCCAGAGACATTCCAAAGGTGTATGATGCACATTTTTTCAGACCTTCTTGAAGAGTACATTGAAGTCTTCATGGACGACTTCACTGTCTACAGCAAGACCTTCGACACATGCCTCAACAACCTGGATCGAGTCTTGAAGAGATGCGTTGAGAAGAGCCTAGTGTTAAACTATGAGAAATGCCATTTCATGGTCAAGGAAGGAATAGTTTTGGGGCATGTCATATCGGGAAAAGGAATTGAAGTGGATAAGGCCAAGATCGACATCATTACCAAGTTGCCTTACCCAAGATCCGTGAAGGAGTTAAGAGGATTCCTAGGACATGCTGGATTCTATCGAAGATTTGTCAAGGACTTTGCCAAGATCGCCCAACCAATGACGAGACTACTTCAACATGAAGTACCATGGGAGTTTAACGAAGATTGCAAGAAGGCGTTCCATGCCTTGAAGGAGAACTTGATCACAGCCCCCATTATCTAACCCCCGGATTGGGGCATGCTTTTTTAGTTAATGTGTGATGCCAGTGGTTATGCCGTAGGAGCAGTTCTTGGGCAAAAATGAGGAAAGAAGAGTTATGTTATTTACTATGCATCCAAGACATTGAATCCTGCCCAATGCAACTATGCCACCACGGAGAAGGAGTTGTTGGCCATCGTCTTCGCCTTTGAGAAGTTCAGATCATATTTATTAGGAGGCAAGACCATAGTGTACACCGACCATGCGGCATTAAAGTATTTGGTGAGCAAGAAGGAGTCCAAGCCAAGATTGATTAGATAGATTCTGTTGCTGCAAGAATTTGACATAGAGATCAAGGACAAGAGTGGTGCCCAAAATCAAGTTGCTGACCACCTAAGTCGAATCCTCCAGCCAGACGATGGGGTGCCGATTAAGGAGACCTTTCCCGATGAGCATCTGAGTCTTGCCCAAGATAAACCATGGTATGCTGACATCGTGAACTACTTGGTGACCAAAGGAATTCCCTCCGATCTTGGGCGTTATCAAAGAAACAAGCTGAAACACGAGAGTCGTTTCTACCTATGGGATGAGCCATACTTATGGAGAGAATGTACGGATAAAATAATTAGAAGGTGTGTCGGGGATAAAGAGCAACGAAGCATTCTTGAGCATTGTCACAACAAGGAGTGTGGAGGACACTTTGGGCACCAACGTACTGCAAGGAAGATTTTAGAGTGTGGTTTTTATTGGCCAACATTGTTTAAAGACTGTTACGAGTGGGTCAAGATGTGCGAGAAGTGCCAAAGGGATGGCAACATCACGAGAAGGAACGAGATGCCCATGATCCCGATCTTGCCCGTGGAAGTATTCAATATATTGGGCATAGATTTTATGGGACCATTGCCAAGTTCCAAAGGCAACAAGTACATCATATTAGCAGTGGATTATGTCTCGAAGTGGGTAGAGGTTTGTGCTTCTTACAAGGATGATTCGAAGGTGGTTTCTAACTTCTTGAGAACTCAAATTTTCAATAGGTTTGGCGTTCCTCGAGCTATAATCAGCTATCAAGGGACTCATTTTTGCAACGCCACGGTGACTGCCTTGTTCAAGAAGTATGGAGTTACCCATCGTGTGTCAACAGCCTACCACCCACAAGCCAATGGACAAGCGGAGTTGTCTAATAGAATAATCAAGACGATCTTGAGGAAGACTGTGGGCACAACAAGGAAGGATTGGAGTATGCGCTTGGATGATGCCTTGTGGGCGTATAGGACTGCCTTCAAAACACCTTTTGGTATGTCCCCTTATCGCATGGTCTATGGCAAAAGATGTCACTTGCCCGTGGAGCTGGAACATCGTGCGCATTGGGTTGTTGCCCAACATAACCTCGACTGGAATGAAGCAGGGGAATCAAGAAAGCTCGAGATCCAGGAACTCGACGAGATCAGACTCCAAGCATATGATAATGCCGGTCTATACAAGGAACGGATGAAGAAGACCCACGACCTCTTGATCAAGGAAAAGGAGTTCCATTTTGGGCAACATGTGCTGCTCTATCAAACAAGATTTAGGCTTTCATCGGGGAAGCTTTCGACCAAGTGGGCAGGACCCTATGAAGTGCAAGCTCAATTCCCTAATGGAGCTGTTGAGATCAAGGATCCCAAGAACGGAAAGATTTTTAAAGTTAATGGCCAGCACTTGAAGGCCTATCTTGGGCAAGAACAGTTTATTGAGGGGGAACCATCTGGGTTTCCTGTCGAGGAGGACCTCTGACTTCTAAAGAGGGGGGTGTCGTGCCCAAGACCTTAAATGGGGCGCTGTCCAGGAGGCAACCTGGTTAGTATTTTATTTATTTTATTTTTAGTTTAAATTTGTGTTTTTATTTAATTATCTTATTTCCGTAAAAATATTAAAATCCAAAAAAATTCTACAAGGAAGTTGTTCAAGGGGATTGGCTGGAGTAAGTTTTTGGAGTGGCCTGTGGAGGTCTACAAGGAGCAAGTCAAGAAAGTCTATAGCACGGCGGCAATAACAAGTGACCCTGAGAACGGGGTGAGCATGATCTCCTTCTCGCTGTTGGGCGAGAAGTATGAGTTTAAAGTCAGTGCCCTCAATCAGATTCTCGGGATGGTGAGTCTGCGAGATTTGGCCAAGAAGGAGTTCATGGAGGCCAGGACTAAGGTGCCATCCCCAGGAGATGTGGTTTATGAGGAGCAGTGGAAGGAGATTAGCAATGGGACGCCCTACTATGGAGCCATCAACAAGGGTACTGAGCTAAGAACGCCTGCCCTGAGACTTTGCCACTGCATGCTTGCCTACAACTTGTATGGCAAGAATGACAGCGGCAATAGCTTGAGCAACAAGGAGCGATATCTACTGTGGTGTATGCACACCAAGACCAAGGTCAATTTCGCGGCGTTCCTTGGTGAGCAGCTCAAGACCGTGTTGGCAAAGCAGGCGTTGGGATGCACTTGTGGCCACTTTGTGACAGCCTTCGTGAATGGAGTCAGGGTCTATGGTGATCTGAAGGGGAAGCCGATTATGTCGGTCAACATGTTGGGAGAAACTGCCTTGAGAAAGATGAATGACATCGAGATCAGGAATGGCAGATATATGTTTATTGATCATTCCAAACCAGCATCTAGCAGGCGACCACCAGTGGGCAAGAAGGAGGAGGCAAGCACCAGTGCAGCGGTGCTGCCCAACATCGAGATCGAGACCAGGCTGGCCAATGTGGAGAGGTTGTTGACCGAGATCAAAGATGCCCAACTGGCATTCTTTGCACACCAAGGATTCAGGTATCCACCTGAATCTTCTCTTTGATTTGTGTTCCTCCCCTTTTCGTTAGTTTAGGTTTTTATTTTTCATTTTTGTGTTTTATTGTTGAGTCCTGTTTTGTGTTATTTAGTGTCTTGTTGTTCGAAAGGGCGATTTTACTGTCTTCACCCACAATTTGCCCAGCAAATTGTGTGGTGAAGGCCTTATTGCCTTCTCTGTTGCATTTGTTTAGTCAGTTTGTTTTTTGTTTTGTCTTGTTGCCCAACATTTTACCCACTTTGCCTAAGGCAAAGTGTGTGGGTGTTGGGGTGTCAGTTGTGTTTTTAAAGTATGTTTGAGTTATTGATCAGCATGTAGCATTAAGGTTAGAATAGGTTTATGGATGATGCCGTATGTAAATAGGTAGGACGGAATGAGATATTGGGAATTAACTGCGAGGATTTGAGCTTTTGAAATGCTATATACATATGCAACATTATTCTTTCTTGTGTGATAATGATCAGTTAACATGTGTTGATCTAGAACTTGCCTGCATCTCTTAATTAAAGCTTCATGTAACTTAGTAGAACTACTTAGATGAATTAGGCAATTTTTTTTGTTCAAAGAAGCCCATAGCTAAAAAAATTCCCTACCATAACATTTATCCTTTGATTAGCCCCCTTGAGCTTGGATCGTATTCTTTCTATTCACTTATAGAAGCCTGAATTTTAGCCGTCCTGGTCAAGAACTCAAGTCTAGAAGAACGAGGGATGAAAGGAAATGTTGGGTAGCACATAGTGGTCAGAATCACCTAAGATAGAGGTGTTGGGTTCGTAAAAAAAAAAAAAAGAAAAAAAAAGAAGGAAAAAAATAAATATATAGGAGTCTAGAATAAGTGTGCTAAATAAAAAGGAGTGAGGAATCGAGGGCAATGTGTTGCTCGAGAACCTAGTTCTTGACTTAGCCAGTTTCCATATTATCCTACCTTTTGTCATAAGCCACATTACAACCCAATGAAGACCTAAGGATAAGTAGTTTAAATTTGTTCGAAGAAGTAGAGATGTAGAGGGCAGGCAAGCCTATGGAAAAACTTTGTTGATAATGGTCAAGAGCGTAAACACTTAACCTTATACACTTGAGAGATGAGTGCTGGTGAGGATGTCCTTTTTGCCCAATAACTCTATCTTGACCTGTTTGATGGCAATATCTGTTACATATTCTGTTTTGACTGACATGTGAGATGCTGATCTGTTTTGAGTCTGTGTTTTCTGTTTTGTCTTTTCTGTGTTTGAGTCTTGGGCAAAGTCGCAACCATACACTTGAGGGCAAGTGTAATTCAAGTGTGTGGGTGTGATAAACCCATATTTGTGTCCATATTTTCTTGTGTCTTTCTTGTGTTTTTAGTCTTTATCGAGTCATTATGTGTCTGGGAGGACACGCAAGTCAAGAGATAGTGTGCAGGGGAAGAACAGGTGGATGCTGGGCAAATCCGATGGAAAATCTGTTGTTGAGATGGCGATACGATGCGAATGGGCATAGGGCTGGAAGCTTGTAGCTGGGCAACATCAGAATATCCAATCTACAAGTCAGGAAGCACCTCCCCATATCCTTAAGCCAACAGATAGAGTACTCAGAGGAGCCAGGATCTTGGTCAAGACCGGAGGCAATTCAGGATGCAGACGATGAAGGGCAAGATGAGAGTCGAGCAGCAGCAGCAGATTTCTTTTCCTTCAAGGAAGAGGGTAAGGATCGGTTGTTTCCTTCCTTATCCTAGCCGAGCCAAATCATAAAATAAATCTACCATGCAAGGAAAGAAGGATCGTGCATGCAAATGAGAGAGAGAGGCGGAGGTTATGATATGCATGGGAAGAATCCTTATTCAACAAGGAAATTTCCCAAAACCCTAGAATCTCCTCGCCTATATATATGGTTGACTCTATCATGTATGAGAGCTCTTCGATTTAGTAGTTTTAGATTAGTTTGCATCCTAGTTCGAGTGGAAGTAAGGAAGAACAAGTCCTACGGGCAATTTACAGTTTGTTACGTTTGTTTATATTTTCTGCACTTTAGTTTTAGTTGCTGACGACGTTTTTGGGCAGCAACCCGTTTTCAGTTTATATTGAAGTATGTTTTCCTTAATTTATTTTGCGTTCTTAATTATATTTATGTCTAGCTAATTCTTAAGTTTAGATTGGATGTAGATGAAGTGATCATACTTTACTCGTTGTAAACTCGTGAGGTCGAATTGGTTTGAGTTCGTTAATTAATTTTGTTCCCGAAACACTTAGGATTAATATTAGACTAAGTCAAAATTGACAAGTGATTGATCACCACCTAGATGTTGAGATAAAGTCACTAACGAAATTGGGAGTAACACGAGAGTGTCTTTCGTGCCTAAAAAGGTAAAAGGTGTTGGAAAGCAGTCTGTATTGACATACCTCTTGGCTATCTTGGGTCTATTTATTCTTAATGCTTCTTGGACAGGAACGTCACTGAAGTGTCTTCGTTACGTTGTTGATCGAGAAAGGAGATCTTGCCTTCTGGTCAAGATCTGTAAAATTGGTTGGACATAGGTTAAGTGAGTTTATATCGTGACTTCGTGACCTTAGGGTATAAACTAATCTTTTCCTTAAACCAAGTGATAAAATCAGTTAATTGAATATCCTTGCACCGATGAACGAGTGAAGAGTAATTATGATCATGGATTCGAAACCCAATCTAAACCCTTTTGTTATTTGATAGTTTTACTTGTTGAGTTCAGGTTCATGACCAAAACCCTTTTGTTGAACAACATCAGAAGAGCAAATTACGCCGAGTCCCTTGGGTACGATCCCGCTTGCCGCTGACTACTACCTTGTTGGGCAAGAGGTGTTATAAATATTATTTGTGCGAAGTGTGTGACGACAGCGCTCTGTCAGTCATCCAAACTGGTCTCTACTGTATGCTTCTTCAGGGGAAGAAGGTGCTCAGGAAGTGAACTAGACACGTACACCTCTGCAGAACGGGCCCTAGATGGTCCCACCTCAAACTGTCCTCGGACCCTCGTCCACTCAGCACAAATCTCCTCAAGTGGTGTAAGAGGAGATGGTAACTCTAGCAACGTAGCAAGCTCTGCGTCTCTCTCTAAGTACTCTGCTCCGAGAACTAACCGCTCACTAGGTGCAAGTACTGGCGACAACTTCAACAGTGCAACCATCTCCAGATCCATGGCAAACAGCTCAGGCTCGGGATCAGTAGGGATGTGGAGGTAGGGAAAGTGCTCCTGCACCGGAACAGACCACATGAACCGACTCTCAAAGAAGCGCCTATGTATGGCTAGAGCGAATCCAGAAAAGTCACTGATCGACTCGGGGTCGTCATCGATCAGTGCAATGTGGTATCAGGCTATGTCATGTGCCCAACCGTGCTACTCGTCGGGCAGCCGTACAGTCAGATCGGCTATTGCCTGACCCTCCAAAACAAAGTGACGGGCTGCGTAGAAACGTGCACTGAAGTCACTGACTAACTGCCCTATATCATGGTTTGGGTCCACTTCGTAGTCGTAGTACTCGTCCAAGATCTCGTCCACTACTGTATGCTGTCTCAGGGGTTGGCTCTTCCGAGCTGTGATACGTGTAGCAAGCATCCTACAAAGATTTTAAGAGAGCACAGATCAGTAACTGGTAGGATAATTAACATAAGGAATTCTTAAATTACAATTAGAATATTTCATTATTCAAATTGAATACTTAACCACTTAATCACAACTTATCTTAATCATCTAGCAATTTTAAGAAATTGCACTCAAACAATATATGTAAACAAACCATTTCCCGCGATTTCTTTTCATTCTTTTTAACTTATTATCTTATTATTCTTTATTTTATTCCTTAAAAGGAAACTCTTACGGCTTTTATTTTTAAAAACAAGTCGACTCCAACGAGTCTGTTGTTCATGTCACTTTATGCATGTGACATTCGTTTATTCACTTTGATTTCCTTTATTCTGTCCTTTCCGATCCGATCGTTTTTTTGAATATTTTTGGAACCAACGCTTCTTAGAACGTCTATGTTCTCAAAGAGTCGGGAAGGCCTTAGAATTAGTCTAGATTCTCATGCTAGCAAAACATCTCAATCAAAGAAATTATAGCTCACATAATTTCACATACTTTCACAAAGTATAGTACTCATACTTTCACATAATTCACATAATATCACAAAGTATAACTCTTATACTTTAATCACATTCATACTTGGCATACTTTATTCACATCATACTTGCATAAAAATTTCTTTTTTAAAAGAAATCATACTTCTAAAACTCTTTCCTTACTTTCATTCTTTAGTTGAGTCGACATAGCGGGAGGTTGAGTTGTCGTCTACACTCTTAAACTTAGTGTTACGACCTAACTTAACTTGAAAGAAGACTTAGGTGTAGAGCATATACAAATACTGCACCTTACTACTGAAAGGAACTTGTATGCAGAGCAGAAACGACTGCTCTGATACCACTCTGTCACAGCCCCAAATCTCGAGGGACGGCAAAGTCGGGGTGCGACTAGGGGTTGGATTAAAGAAGCGGGAAAGAAGGGGGATAAATAAATAAACAGACAATAATTAATCAACAACTGATATCTATGAACAGATTTTATTGAAAGAAAGAGAGTCGACCTTGAAGGATCGCTCGACAAGTTGTTCAAAAGTTAACTAAGTTCATTGTACGGGACTTAGACAAAAAGGTATACAATAACTCAAAAAGAAGAGTTTAGCAGCGGAAAGCGTAAAGCTTGATACAAGTTCTTCATCCTATTTACAACTCTTTACTCAACCCTTACTCAACCACCGCCGTTCCCGTCACTCAACCTGCACATTTATAAAACATATGCGGGGCTAAGTACAAACATACTTAGTGGGCACATTGCCGAAAACATATCATAAGTATATATTAAATCAGGCATCTCAATAAATAGTGCATCGGAGTTTTTCATCAAATACCCGAGCCTACTAAACATTTTCTTTCACTTTTCACAATATAGCTTGGCCAAGCCTTTACTTGATGTTACGTTCAAACTTGCCCAACTTCTGTTTCAACACCGGGGAAGAGTTAACTTCTTCTGCGCACGTTCTATTCACCGTGGCTGGCTACCCCTCAACAGGGTACCACACACACCGGCTACCGTGTACACTTAAACCCTGGAAAACCCTTACTGGTTAACTCAGCGGTCTGATCGATTAGTTAACCCCTTTTGGCTAACTCAGAAAGGCACAAGAGAACTCACATAAAACAAATATTTTCATGCCTTGATAATCACTTTAAAACATAGTTATAAAACGATAAGTAAACATTTTCAAGCATCGCTCATTTGATTTGATATATAGAAAAGCCCACCTTAGGCGAATACAAAACTAAAACATGAGCTTCCGGCTTTGATCTTCCGTCCTGTCTTTTAAACACGACTTCCTCCTTTGAACGTAAATAATCAAACTTTAATAAGCGGTCGAGACAATAAAGGAAAAGGAAATCGAATTTGTTTTTATGACTTTTAGGAATTTGCACTTTTACTACATTCTTTTGATTAACAAAGAAACAAGACTCGTTCATATCTCGTTTAGAAACTAACTCGGTTCCTTTACTCGACACTTAGGTCAGTTAATTAATGGGAATCGATAACTTATAACGACATAGAAGATCACAAGGAACGAAGTTAAAAAGGATTCAATTTAAGAAAATAGGTTTCGGAAAAATTTCTGCACAAGGCAGTAACTCTGGAGCTCATACAGAACAGAATTCTGCGAAACAGGGGATGAAACTAGTACAAAAAGAAAGCTATGAATATCTAGTTTATTTTCCAATTTACGGATCTCAATTTCGTTAAGCGAGCTAAACGTTATGATAGTTTCCGTAACGTATCGCAATTCAGTCCGAGTGAAACCCTAGGTGCTCGTACAATTCGACGCACAACTCCCTAGGTTCGATCAATGCTATACAACCTTTAAGCCCACGAAATTATTATCTTCTTACAGTCATGACACATGTTCCTTTGTCGTGAATACTTCACGTCCCTTGATTAAACAAACGATGAGCATTTCCTCGTCGTTTTCAACTAATCAATTACTAAACCAATTTCCTATTCAATTTCCATTTCAAACTTCTAACTTTAATCTTCTAACTTCTGTATTCATTTCTCAAATGGAAATATCGTCAACTACAATCTCGTTTATTAAACGACATCAATCATTAATATCAAATTAGTTTTCTTATTCGACTTTCCTATCGACAATTAGACTCGATTTCTCGTCTCTTACCAAAATTTCAACTTTCTTAGAATTCGTTCAAATTTTCCGATTATGTTCCTTAACTACTAAGATTAACGAATATTCAAACCATAAACCTATATCATTATCCAATCTCAACTTATCGACGATTCTTCATCTCTTATTAAAAATTCGACATTCTCCGATTTTGCTCAAACTTTCCAATAACGTTCATCAACTACCAAGATTTACAAATACGAAAACCACATATTCAAATTATTATCGAATCTTAACTTATCGTCGGTTTTTTGTCTCTTACGATTTCTATTTTATTTTTAGAAAAATCCCATTAAATTATGTAATCATCTATACATTTACTACATCTCATTTATCATAACATCACACAAATCATATCAATTACTACATCGAATCCTTACTTTTTCTCTCTTACATTTTGGTTTCTATTTTTAGAAAAATCTCAATTAATTCCTACATTCATCTATCAATACATAGAACATAAATCCACCAATCAATCTTCAAAAAATCGAACTAAACATTAAACCCCTATTTCCTTTAAATTTTCGGTAATATGCAATTAGTTAGGAGGATGATTTCCACATGATTTCTATCCATGAAATCCATTCCTAAGCATGATATAACATGTATTTTACTTAGAACATCATCCTACTTCTCATGAAATTTTCGGTAATAACAAGACTTGAAGGAAAATAAATTTTGTTCGGTTGGAATGGAAGCTTAGATCATTACCTTAACGATTATGGACTCGGAACTAAGATCGATCGGTAGATGACTAACTTGTGGAGCTTTGAAAGCTTGAAGAACTCAACAATGGTGGAAGAGAGAGATGAGAGAAAAGAGAGAGAGAGATGGCGGTAAAGAGTGGGAGAGGAAGAGAGATGATGAGGTGTTTATGTGATAGAATTACATAAAGTAGGAAATATCTAAGAAAGGTGATAACTCACAAGGGTGTAGGTGGCGGTTGGGAGGCGGTTTGGTTGTGTATTTTTAGCTGAAAATATCTCGTTTACGGGTCTAATACGACGTAATAAAATCGAGAAATTAAAACCTTAGACGGTTACGTTTTTGACGAAATCTAATTCGACCACTAGATTAGAAATATTTTACTTACTCAGAAAGCATATTTCGATTTCCGAAATCCGATAAAAAGTCGGGATAAGACAGTCCAAGATTTCGCCTGGAAAAATAATAAAAACTGACTTTCTTCGGCAGACTCGTATCGCAGAAAAAGTGAATGTAAAGTCTGACGGTTTTTCGATCTGAGTTTTCGAACGAAAATTTTATCGGATGCGAAAACCCTAATACAATAGTTGTTTAACCGACTTCTGGAATTTATTTTTAGAAACGGATTTCACCGTCAGTCTTAGAATCGAAAATCCTTAACTTAGGCGTGCAAAGCCTTAATTAATAATTAAATTTTTATTTTAACGACAGAAGAAATATCTGGGGTATTACAAGCACCAAATTGAATGATGAGTTCCAATGTTCAAGAGCACAGCCTGCCTCGTTATTACCCATGAATGGAATAATTAAACATGTTGTTGAGGTATAGACACTTACCCTTTTTAAAGACTTTGAGAATCAGTTCATGAAATGTATTTTTTATCATATTCTCTTTTAAGCGATGAATATGATTTCAAGCTATATGAAGTCAGTGATGCTGAGGGTAGTTACCAAGTCAGTTATTATGTAGTAGATCCTATGGTAACTTGCAACTGCAAGATGTTTGAGGAATGTGGAATATTGTGTAGTCATTATTTGAGGATATTACACATTCATTCCATAAACACAATACCAGATTGCTACATAAGCAAAAGATGGACTAAAAGTACAAAACAAGCTCTGTGGGATAAAAGTTCTGAGTAGCAAAGTGGAAGTGTTCGACCTTGGAGGCATGAAATGATGAGATACTGCTTGAATCTGATTCTACAAGTCCAGGAAAATGAAAAAGGCAAGGAGAATCTTTGAAGATGGTTTCCAAGCTACAAAATTAGCAGCAGTTGCAGAATTGAACATTGCATTAACTAAAATAAATGAAAGCGAAAAGGACGTCGGATCATCTGTATCGGGTGTTAGTGTGAAAGATCCTTTAAAATCAGTGAACAAGGGGAGGAAGATGTCACACCCCGACTCCCGAGGTGCGACTTACGAACAACAACGCAACTTAACCATCTAATGATCAACTCATATACGGGGAACATGCTTGGGGAAACATCAATAAAAAGCAGTAGCACTCGAATAAGACCATCAAAGACCTATTGAAGCAATAACCGAGCATTTTAAAATACATATCATCAAGAATATGATAAGTATTTCAGGTCAAAGAGATTAAGATTCAACAAACATTAAAACCAACGAGCACATTGCTCGGGATAAAAAACAAGTATCAAAGTGTATATCAACAGACTTTCATTTCAAAAGAGTTGCATCAGAAAATTGACTCAATTCCCAACATTTACACGTATGGAGACGTGTAAATGCCAGTCCGACATCCGACTCGACTCAACCAAAAACACCACACCACCAAGCGTCCATGCCATCACCATCCTGTCAACCTGCACGTTTAGAAATACACGCAGGGCTGAGTACTTCGTACTCAGTGAACATATGCCGAAAATATTTGGAAAAAGATGCTCTTAAAGGCTATATCAATTGAACTTGCCTTGCCGAAACATCACAAGTACTTAAGCAACTTAAAACAATTTTACTTGTGCATGCTAAAAACATTTTCTTTTAAATAGACTGCGCAGTCAAATATAACATATACTCAACAGTATGCATCATCTGTCATAAATTTTCTCACTGTGCCGAGAAGTATGCCTCCTTCTCGAACACTGTGATCGGCCTAACCGAAGCAAGGCTCACAGTCACCTCAATATTTAACATACCACACGTGGGTTCCTACCTTTCACAGGATAATAATAATCTCAAGCAAACAGATGATAACACATACCAAACTCAGTAAAAACGGCAAGTTAATTGCATTTTAAAAATCACATAATAATACTCGATAGCATAATAACATTCATCGATAGTTTTGGTTCAGAAAAACCCATCCGACTTCCGAGGCTCTAGCTAGGTGGTTTAAGGGCTATCTGTCCTCGCTTATCTTTCCATCCGGCTTGATCCTTCACAGTTCGACATCGATAAAGAAAATAAGATACTACGCAAAGACGGATAAAAGACGTTGGTCTCGACTGAAGGACTTCTACTTGAGTCGTTTCTCTCAAAGCTATTCTTTTCTAAGACAATCTCGCATTCTCATCTTTAAGCCATTGACTCTACTTGATAATTGGTTAATACTACTAACCAATGTCTTAGCACTTCTCGCTTTAATTATGAAACGACGTCTATCTAAACTCCATTATTCGAGTTTTCTTTTATAAACTTAATCAATTCTTGATTTAATTAACAACTCAATAGCTCAATTGATTTACATACAAAACAACTCAACAATCTTTCACGTCATTATCAAATAATATCATTCACTCAAGCATATTAATTTAATTGCATAAAATTCCAAATAAATCGAACACATTGTTTCAAATTCAATCACATTTCAAGACACATGTTAATTTACTCAATTTTTATTTTAGAACTTAATTCAAATATGAATTCTTTTTTATAAAAACTCAAACAATATAACTTATCTTTCTCGACTTATAAACAACACTTTTCCAAACTCGTTGCCTTATGAAACATATTATAATTCTTTACTCAATTAACAAAAATTCTTTTTAATTTTTATTAAATTCTTATGAAATAGGAATTTCATTTCTATTTCTAACTCGATTCTCATTCCTAACTCAACTATTACTTTTCTAATTATTATCTCGGTAATTCTCTTTGGTTTATTCTTAATCCACACGGTTTGAAAAATAACTTATTTAATTAATTTTAATTAATTACTTTCAAAATCATTACTCGATATCTTATTCTGTTATTTTCTTGGTTAAACTATACGAGTATGTAAACTTAACTCGTCTAACACTTTTCTTTGACTCGATTAAAACTTCTCTTTACTTTCTTATCATTTTATTCTCTTTATTTTAACTCGATTTTCTCGATCCTTATTTATTTAATTAATAAATTTCTTTTCCTCTCTTATTTATTAAATTAAGACTAATTTCTTAATTAATATATTTTCCTTTATTCTTCAATTAATTTTTATTTCAATAAAAATTTAGATTATTTTATTAATTTGATTACAAAATTTCTTTTTGATTTAATTTAATCAAAACTCAAATCTTCAAGATTTATCTTATGAACATTTAGAACACTTAAAACACTTATTAGGTATATTTTTCTATGTATTTTTCAATTCTTAACATTTTTAAAGCTTTAAAACTTCATTCTTTTATCACAATAAATCCTATCTTCATCTAGGATTCAACTTAACACTTTAATACACATTAACATTATTTTACATCAAAATCACTAAATCATCATATAATTATTTTCTTCAAAAATCACATGCATGTGTCGATTTTTCTCATACTTAACAACATAAAAGATTAAATCATCACATCTCATAATAATCTCATGTTCAAAACATCAATTAAATCATCAACAAAATCAACAAAATAATTTCTCCTTCTTGCTCAAAAACTCACGGCATCAGGGTCATTTTTAGGGCATTTAATTTCTCAATTTTTCATGCACATAAATTCATTCAAAACATGCTCAAAAACATATATCAAGTATCAAATTCATCATAGAACATAATAAACGTTTTTTTCTTATTTTTACCTAATTTTCGGTATCATTAAAAAAATAGGGTTTTTAATTTCTTTTTCTCCTCTTAATTCATCGATTAATTGTAATACCCCAGACTTTTTCTACAGTCTTTAAAAAATGAAAGTTATTAATAAATATGGCTTTGCACGCCTAAGATCATGAAATTAAATTCTAAGATTTACGGTGAAATCCGTTTCCGAAAATAATTTCCAGAAATCGGACGAACGACTACTGTATTAGGGTTTTCGCGTCCGTTAAGTTTTTCGCCCGAAAACTCGGAATCGAATTCTGTTAGAATTTACATTCACTTTTTCTTCGAGACGAGTTCACCGGAAAAAGTTAATTTTTATGATTTTCCGGACGAATTTTGGACTGTAACGTCCCGACTTTTTCTCGGATTTTGAAAAACGAATTAGGTTTTCCGAGTACGTAAATTATTTCCAATCTAACGGATGAATTAGATTTCGTAAATTCCGTAACTAACTAGGAAAGTATTTCTCGACTTTTAAAACGACGTTTAAGAGCCGGAAACGAGTTATTTTGTTAATTTTTTCCCTCGCCAAACGATCCCTAACGACTCACCTTTACTTTTGTGGGATATTTTCTCTACTTTATAAGTCACCATTGTGACTCATCATCTCTCTCTCCCACCTCCTATTACCGCCATCTCCCTCCCCCATTCTCTCTCTCATTTTTCTCTTCATCATCCTCCATAGAAGCTCAAGTTCAAGCTCTTTCCAAGATCAATACTCCTCCGTCTACCGATTAAATCCAAATCCGAGTTCATAAGACGAAAGGTAAGAGCTTCGTCTCTAGTTTGAACCGAACAAACTTTGTTTCCCCCAATTTCTTTTTTTTTTTTTAAATAAGGAGAGTGAGATAGCATGTTGTTCTTGATCGATACATGTTCTAGGATGTTTAGAATCGAGTTCTACGGACCAAATCATGAAGAAAAATCAAGAACCCTAACCTCTTAGCGTTACCAAAATTTTTCAGATTATAGGGCTTTCATTCGTGCTCGATTTCTTTGTCGATTGAATGTTAGATTAGTGTTTCTTATGATGTTAAATGATCGTATGAATTGTTTTAGATTTTTCTAAAAATAAAATCCAAAACCTAAGAGACGAAGGAGGCTCGATTTAGGTTAGTAAATGTTATGATATGCTCGATTGTTTGATGGAAATGAGATATACGATGCATGAGGATGAATATATAATAAATTGAGATTTTTCTAAAAATAAAACGAAAAGTGTAAGAGACGAAGATGTGTTGATAAGTCGAGGCTCGATAACATTTTGATAATATGATTTGCATGTTAGTAATGCTTGATAGATGATAATCGTTGTCGTAAAATTTGAATGAAAACGGAAAACGTAAAATTTTACGTAAGAGACGAACGACGGTCGATAAGTCAAGAATAGATGATGATATGAGGATGTGAATTGCGTATTTATGATCCTTGATAGATGATTAATAATGTGGTAAAATTTGATCGAATTCTAATGATGTTGGATTTCTCTTAAGAGACGAACAATTGATGATAAGTAACGATAGAAAAGTCGATTAATGATTCTAATTAGATATTGTTGATTATTAATGATTAAGGAACGAGTTTGTAGTTGACGCCATGTTCGTCCAAGTTATGAAAAGATAAGTTGTAGTCATAATCGAGAAGTAGAAACAAGAAGTTAGGATTTTGATCGAGAACTTGAATTGGTTTAGTAATTGTATAGTTTGAACGACGAGGTTTTGATCGTCGTGTTTTTAATCGAGAAATGAAAAGGGGTTTATCATGTATAATGATACGAGTACACTGTATTGAGTCAGTAAATTCGTGAGAGTTTAGGTTCGATAACATAGAACGAACCTAGAAAACCGTGCGTCGATTTTATCGAGCATTAGGGTTCACTCGGCAGTTTTTGCGACCTTCCACGGAAACTGCGATATCTCCTAGCTCGTTAATCGGAATCGAGATCCGCGAATTGGAGAGTAAACTAGACACCCGTACCTTTCTTTTGGTTTAAGATTCGACCCCTGTTTCGCAATCCCTCTTTCGATCTTTTTAGTCGTTTCAAGTTATCGACTACCTTCTTTCTAGCGACCTAAAGTGTCGAGTACAGAACTGAGTGAGTGTCAAATTTGATGCGTTCGTATCTCGTTTCTTTTTTTAACTAAAAGACTTTAGTTAACGTGCAAATACCTAAATGTATAAAGAACGAAAACTTAACTTGACTTTTTGTATTCGTTTATCGTTTGTGATCGAGCTTTAAAGTATAATTTTTACGATGAATGAGGAAGTCGACACCAGGGATAGGACGCAGATCAGAAGACGGAAGCACGTGTCTTTGTTCTGTAATCTATAAGGTGGGCTTTCCTATATACAAATAAAACGAGGAACGCTCGAAAACCTTTTCTTTATTGCTTTGATAATCGTGTTTTCAAAGTGATAATCATGGCATGAACTATTTTGTGTTTTATGTGAGTTCTCTTGTACCTTATGAGTTAATCAAAAGGGGTTAACTAACGATCGACTTTGAGTTAGTCAAAAGGGGCTTTCCAAAGTTAGTGCACTTGTAGCCTGTGGTGTATGTGGTATCCTGTTGAGGGGTCGCCAGCCACGGTGAATTATGACTGGTCAAGATTTGAATGTAACATCTATGAAAAATGCTTCGAAGCTACTTTATGAATGAAATGCAAATGTTTAATAGGCCCGGGCTCTTTTAAATTAAAACCTCGATGCGCTATAAAATGAGATGTCTGTTTATCTATACTTATGATTATGTTTTCGGAAACGTGCCCACTAAGTACTTTTGTACTTAGCCCTGCATATGTTTTCTAAATGTGCAGGTTGAAGCGACGAAGCGGCGACGGTTGAGTTAGAGTTGAATAAGAATTAAGGAAGACCTTGTATATAGTTCACAATTCCGCTGCTAGACTCTAAACTCTTTTTGATGTTGTGTAATGATCACTGTAGTCTAAGTTCTGTAATATAACTTAGAAGCTTTGGATGTATCTTGCTCGAGTAATCTTTCGAGATTAACTCTTTCCTTTCGTCAATAAAGTTTTGTTCATAGAAGATAAGATGTTATGTATGTATGATTATTCTTTCATCCCCCTTCTTCCCCGCTTCTTTAATCCAACCCCAGTCGCACCCCGGCTTCTGCCGTCCCTCGGGATTTGGGGCTGTGACAGAGTGGTATCAGAGCAGTCGTTTCTGCTTTGCATACAAGATTTCTTTCAAAGTAGTCAGATAGAGTATTCGTTCATACTCTATGCCAAGTCTCCTTTCAAGTAAGATAGGGTCGTAACACTAAGTTTAAGAGTGTAAACGACAACTCAACCTCCTGCTACGTCGACTCAACGAAGGAAAGAAAGAAAGAAAGAAGGAAAGAAAGAAAAGAAAGAATTTCAAAAATGTGTTTTCTTTTAAGAAATTTTTTGAATACGTATTTCAAAAAGCTAAGAATGACAATGGTGCCAAGAATGAAATTTTTGAAAGTATGAGAATCATACTTATTTCTGTTGTGTGAATTACGTGAAATTATTTGCGCGATTATTTCTTTTATTTGAAAAGTATGATGGCACGAGAATCTAGAATGATTCTAGGGATTTTTCCGGTTCGTTAAGAACATAGACTTGAAACCTAAGATCTTTCCGATTCCTCGAGAACTTAGACGTTTTAAGAACGTTAGCTCAAATGATTTCGAAAAGAGATCGTGAAACGGGAAGAACTTCTGTAGACGAATATCACGTGCGTATAGTGACATGAACAAAGACTCGGCAGAGTCGATTTTTGTTTTTATTACCAAGAGCCGATAAGAATTTCCTTCGAGAAAATAAGATAAATAATGATAAGGTACGTTAATTCTGTACCAAGTAAACGAAAGAAACGAATGTTGCTTCCGTAAAAGTAACATGAACGGGGTCATTATCAGTTGGAGTTCGCCTCGCTCGAACTTCAAGAGGAGATTGGTTATAATTACCACGAATCAAGTACGAATCTTAGTTAATATCCAATGACGACTAGAACTTTGGTTCTAAAGTCGTTTTCCAGTTGTAATTCCTTTTCTTGGGAATTTATTTTATTTCATACTTCGTAATTAAATGAAGAATACGACGAGTAAGAAATTCGAGTGTCGAGAAGGACAAAATTTTCTTTTTCAAACAAATGTTACTTTTGAATAAGTAACATGAACAAAGTAGACGTACTTTGTTTTAATGAAGTAAGAATCGTTAAGAAATTTTCCTTAAGAAAGAAATAATGAAAGAAAGTAATGAAGAATAAAGAAAGAAAGTTTATAAGAAAATAAAATAAGAAAAGTAAATGAAAAATAAGATAAGGGATGGAAATAAAATCTTGAAATTTTATTTATATATATTGTTTGAGTGCAATATCTTGAATTGCTAGATGTTATGATAAGTGGTTGTTTAAGTGGTGATATTACAATTGAATAAGAAATGTTCATTTTGTAATTTAAGTATTTCGTTGAGATAAGTTATTTCCTTACCTGTTACTGATCCGTGTTTCCTTAAAACTTTTGTAGGATGGCTAGGAGACGCGTTATAGCTCGGAAGAGCGCACCTTTACCACAGCGTACCTTAGCAGACACCTTACATGATGCTTACCACGGTTACGAGGCTGATTACGGTGTGGAGGATGTGGGGCAGATAGTGAGCAACTTCTCGTCAGTTTATTATGCAGCACGGCACTTTATTCCGGAGAGTTAGGCGATATCCGACCTGATTGTGCGACTGCCGAACGAGTGGCGCGGTTGGGCGCGCCACAAGGCGTGGTATTTTCTTGGAATTTTCGGCGACGACACTGAGCCGACGGGAAACTACACGGGATTCGCTCTATATATACACGGGCATTTCTTTGACAGCAGGTTCATGATTCCAGTTCCTCTTGAGCCACATGTCCCCTACTGTCACTTTCCAGCAGAGACCGAGCAAGAGCACTTAGACTTGGACCCAGAGTTAGCCGCGCTGTTGGAGATACCACCAGACTTTGTACCGAGTGAGGAGTCTGACGCAGAGTCAGAGCAGTTAGAGGTAGACGAGGAGCCCACAGCCTCACCGGAGTTACCACTTCCACTTGGACCACTTGAGGAGTTGCTCCCAGGACCAGGACTCGTAGAGATCGACGCAGAGACAGCTGCCCTGTTAGGGTTACCTACTCCTTTTCTACCCGAGCCTAGTGTGAGAGTTCGAGGACCTTTCGAGACAGGACTGTTCCAGACAGGGTCAGAGTACCGAGGGAATGATGCGGAGCTTGCCGCCATGTTAGAGCTACCATCTCCACTGACACCGCTTGAGGAGATTTGTGCGAAGTGGGATGTAGTCAGAGGTCAGTTAGAGGCGGGACCATCCAGAGTCCGTTCTAGGGAGGAGTACGAGTCAGGTTCCAGTTCCGTTCCAGAGCACCTTCTTCGCTTGAAGAAGCATGCAGTAGAGACTAGTGAGGACTACCCTGTTTTAGACTTAGAGGAGACAGTTTCAGAGGCACCATCACCACCCCTACTTGCACTTTCTGACGGCTCTACTATGACGGAGGACGAGGCACTCCAGCTCGTCTTTGGTTCAGAGTCAGAGGAGGAGGATCCGGAGGAGGACCCAGAGGAGGACTCTTAGGGTGTACAGGCTGTAGAGGGCAGTTTGGACTCAACTGCAGTTAGTTTTGAGCAGAGCGTCGTAGACGCGTGTTAGAGTTAATAGTAGTAGTAGTTTCGTTTGTCTTGTACATAGTCGGATCAGTAACTAGTTTTTGTAGTACTCTAGTGAATACAAAATTTTAGGAATCGTTTCCGTTTTAGTACTCCCAGTAGATACGGAGTTGCAGCTTGTTAGTGCACCCGGTAAATAGTAGGCAGTCAGCCTAGTTTAGACTAGTAGTAGTCTAACTTTTTGTATAAGTCCTCGTTGGAGGTAGAATCAATATTCTTTTTGATGTATACATATATACATGACCCGTGAAAGGGTTTTGATCACAAGAAAGTTTCTTATAAATCATGTAGTAAACCAGAATGTCAAATGAACTCGTGTAACGAGAAATTTAGTTTAACTTGAAAAGTTAAAAGATTAAAGAACTAATATCGAAGTTATGTTCGATTTTTCTTTTCCGTGAACTTGATTAAGTTGGAAAGAGAGCGAGTAAGTAAAAGAATGTTTAAAAGAAAGGACTAATGAGAATTCCTGTTTCCTATAGTTAAAGAAAAATGCCGCCAAGAAATGTTAACAATAGAAGGGGACCTGGTAGGCCCCGAGGATGTGGACGACGTCAGCCAGAAAATGAAAGGAGACAAGAACAAGAACAAGAATGCAATGATACCCCTCCACCATCACCATCACCACCACCCCCACCACCACCCCGTAGGGACATTGAGGATTTTTTCCTCGAACGAAACCCACCCGTATTTAATGGAACAGGCAACCCTAGCGATGCTGAGCTATGGGTGTGATCAATTGAGAGAATTTTCAAGCTCCTCAGATGTACTGATGAGGAGCGACTATCATGCATAGCATTCCAGCTCTCCGGACCAGCTGACTACTGGTGGGAGGCAAGACAGAAAGTGATACCCGAGGAGCATCTGGCTCAACTTACGTGGGACGAGTTTAAGAGGCGCTGTACGACAAGTATGTGCCGAAGACGTATCGGGCTCAGAAGGAGGCTGAGTTCTACAACTTGAAACAGGGTAAGATGACAGTGACAGAATACGACGCTAAGTTTTGCGAGCTATCCAGGTATGCGCCTACTCAGGTCGATACCGAAGAAAAGATTTCAAAAAGTTCCGTGGGGGACTGAGACACGAATTGGGGATCGCTTTAGCCAGTCACGGGGGACTGAGCTATACGGATGTCTTAGGACGAGCTTTGGAAATGGAGGCCGTTGTGCTTGATGAGAAGAAAACAATATCAACCACACCAACTCCAATCCAAAACCAAAACCGGGGCTACTATAACAACAAAAATAATAGCAATTTCTAAGGGAAGAGAAAGTGGGAAGGAGGAAGTAGCGGTGGCTACAATAATAATTTCAACAACCAGGGAAATTAGAGAAGTGGCAATCAGCAGGGCTACCAGCAGTCGAATCAGAACAACAACAAGAAACTGTGGCAAGGAAACAACCAGTCTGGGTTGTATTTGCAGGGAAACAACCAAGCCGGACCCTGGAAAGGGAATAATCAGCAAAGGCAACCTCAGGGACAAGAAAGGAATTTCAATCAGGGATGGAATAACCCAGGGAAGGTTACCAGTCCGGTATTCCCCAAGTGCAACAAATCACATTCCGGTGTCTGTCAAGCAGGCACTCTCAACTGTTTTAACTGCGGACAGAAGGGACACATGAAGAAAGATTGCCCAAAACCACTGCAAGCAGTACCTCTGAGGGCCATACAAGCGTAGCCACAACAACAAATGAATCAGCAGCAGTTTCAGCAGCACGTACAACAACAGCAGAATGCAAGGGCATGCGCGAATAGGCAGACTGGGCAGGATAAGGGAAAGGGAAAAGGAAACCTTGCAGGTATGGGAAAACTTCACAACATCCCTATTAAGATATTGTTCGATACAGGCGCATCACATTTTTTTATTGCTGGTTGTTGTGCGAATAACTTAGACATCAGACCTGTAAGAGCTGAACATCCTATGAGAGTAGCTACACCTTCAGGATAGATCACTACTTCCACGCATGTTTGCTCTAACCTAGAACTAGAAATCGGAACTCTTAAGGTTAAAGCGAACAATTTAAACGTTATGATAATGTGGGACGTAGACATAATCCTAGGGATGGACTGGTTGTCAGAGAATTATGCCACAATTCTCTGCAACGAGAGAAAAATCTCTTTTCAACCCCCGGGTAGAGAGCCGACCGAATTTCATGGGATTGCAATGGGCAAGAGAGTACTGGTAATATCCACCTTACAAGCCATGAAGTTGATAAAGAAGAAGGGTTGCACAGCCTATCTTGTGTACCTAGTTGGAGAACCAGGAGCCGAGAAGACCATTCAAGACGTAAAAGTTGTCAACGAGTACGAAGACGTCTTTCCAGAAATTTTACCTGGTTTACCACCCGGCCGTCACATAGATTTCTCGATTGACCTAGAACCAGGATCGGCCCCCAAATCAAAAGCCCCATATAGAATGGCACCGAAAGAACTAGAAGAACTTAAAATCCAATTGCAAGAATTACTAGACCTTGGTTTCATCAGACCAAGTGTCTCACCTTGGGGAGCGCCAGTGTTGTTTGTCAGAAAGAAGGATGGGTCAATGAGGATATATATAGATTATCGAGAGCTGAACAAGATCACCCTCAAGAACAAATATCCTTTGCGAAGGATAGAGGACCTTTTCGATCAGCTCAAAGGTACAGGAGTGTTTTCAAAGATAGATTTAAGATCAGGGTATCATCAGCTAAAGATTAAACCCGAGGACGTACCTAAGACTGCTTTTCGAACCAGATATGGCCACTACGAATTCTTAGTTATGCCATTTGGTTTGACCAACGCCCCTGCTGTATTCATGGACCTCATGAATAGAGTTTTCCACCCATACTTAGACAAATTCGTCTTAGTTTTCATCGACGATATTCTTATTTACTCTAAGAATGAGAAAGAACACGAAGAACATCTGCGGATAGTGTTGGAAACACTTAGAACTGAGAAACTTTATGCCAAGTTCAGTAAGTGCGAATTTTGGTTGAAGGAAGTAATGTTTCTCAGACACATAGTTTCGGTCGAAGGAATCAAAGTAGATCCTGCCAAGGTAGAGGCAGTGCATAATTGGAAGTCACCAACAAGCCCGAACGAGATCAGAAGTTTCTTAGGTTTGGCAGGCTACTACAGAAGATTTATCGAAGGATTCTCCACGATTGCTAGACCCATGACGCAGCTACTTTGAAAAGAAAACAAGTTTAAATGGACGGACAAGTGTGAAAAGAGTTTCCAAACGCTCAAAGAAAAGTTGACCACAACACCAGTATTAGCTCTTCCAGACGCAAACAAGGAATATATGGTGTATACCGATGCTTCAAAGAACGGATTAGGTTGTGTTCTAATGCAAGACGGAAAGGTGATAGCTTATGCCTCACGACAACTTCGACCTCACGAAATTGAGTACCCAACCCACGATTTAGAACTCGCAGCAGTTGTGCATGCATTAAAGATTTGGAGACACCATCTTTATGGTGTAAGGGTTGAGATCTTCACAGATCACAAGAGTCTGAAGTACTTCTTTGAGCAGAAAGAGCTGAATATGCGACAAAGAAGATGGCTCGAATTGGTCAAGGATTACGATTGCGGAATCAACTACCACCCAGGAAAGGAAAATGTAGTAGCAGATGCGCTGAGTCGCAAGGCTCCAACCAAGTTAGGATGTCTGTTTGTCGAAGAAGAAGCGCTAGTACGAGATTTTGAAAAGATGGAAGTAGAAGTGCTCGACACACCAGCAATGATCACAAATCAGATAGCAGCACTAGAAGCTACGTCGGACTTAAGAGAAAGAATCACAAGTGCTCAAAGGAAAGACGAGTCAATGGAGAAGCTTCGACTAAAGATAAGAACAGATAAGCCAGACGGATATTCCGAAGAACCAGACAATGCAATATCATTTGAAGGCAGACTTTGTATTCCTGACGGTGACGAAGAATTAAAGAACGATATCATGAGTGAGGCTCACGATACACCGTATACAGCACACCCAGGAAGAACGAAGATGTATCAAGACTTAAGAAAGAATTTCTGGTGGAATGGATTGAAGCGAGATGTTGCCTCGTTTGTAGAAAGATGCTTGGCATGCCAGCAAGTGAAAGCCTTACATAGATGACCGTACGGATTGTTGCAGCCTTTAGATATCCCAAAATGGAAATGGGAAGGAATAGCCATGGATTTTGTGACAGGATTGCCTAAGTCAAGAAGAGGAAATACTGCCACTTGGGTGATTATTGATAGACTCACGAAGTCAGCTCACTTTTTACCGATTAAGACTACCTATGGATTAGAGAAGCTAGCCCAAATGTACGTTCGAGAAATTGTACGTCTGCACGGAGTGCCAAAGTCTATAATATCCGACAGAGATGCCAAGTTCACTTCGAGATTTTGGATCACCATGCAGAAAGAGTTAGGAACCGCACTTAATTTCAGTACAGCTTTTCACCCTCAGACGGACGGCCAATCCGAAAGGACAATTCAAATTCTAATTGATATGCTAAGGACAGTAGTTTTGGATCGAAGTGCAAATTGGGAATATATCTTACACTTGGTCGAATTCGCGTATAATAACAGTTATCAGGCGACGATAGGACTCGCGCCTTATGAGGCATTGTATGGAAGAAAATGCAAGTCACCACTTTATTGGGATGAAGTGGGTGAAAGAAAGAACTTAGGACCAGACTCGATTAATGAAATCATCGAGATCGTTGGACAGATTCGAGATAGGATGAAAGAAGCCCAGAGCCGACAGAAGTCTTACGCCGATGATCGACGAACCAATCTTAGTTTCGAAGTTAGTGATAAGGTTTTCCTTAAGATTTCACCATCAAAGGGAATCATTAGATTCAGTGTTAAGGGTAAGCTTAGACCAAGGTTCATAGGACCTTACGAAATTGTCGAGAAAATAGGACCCGTTGCTTATAGATTGGCTTTACCGCCAAGTTTAGGAAGTGTCCATAACGTGTTTCACGTTTCGCAATTAAAAAAGTATGTCTATGACCCTAAGCACGTTATAAGTCAGCAAGACGTCGTTCTTGAATCTGACCTAAGTTATGAAGAAAAGCCGATATCGATTTTGGATAGAAAAGTTCAAGAATTAAGAACCAAGTCGATACCAGTAGTAAAAGTATTATGGAATCACCACGGGAAAGACGAAGCCACGTGGGAGCTCGAGAAAAAGATGAAGGAGAGATATCCTTATCTTTTTGAAGAAGGTATGCAAATTTCGGGACGAAATTTTTCGTAAGGGGGGTAGGATGTAATACCCCAGACTTTTTCTACAGTCTTTAAAAAATGAAAGTTATTAATAATTATGGCTTTGCACGCCTAAGATCATGAAATTAAATTCTAAGATTTACGGTGAAATCCGTTTCCGAAAATAATTTCCAGAAATCGGACGAACGACTACTGTATTAGGGTTTTCGCGTCCGTTAAGTTTTTCGCCCGAAAACTCGGAATCGAATTCTGTTAGAATTTACATTCACTTTTTCTTCGAGACGAGTTCACCGGAAAAAGTTAATTTTTATGATTTTCCGGACGAATTTTGGACTGTAACGTCCCGACTTTTTCTCGGATTTTGAAAAACGAATTAGGTTTTCCGAGTACGTAAATTATTTCCAATCTAACGGATGAATTAGATTTCGTAAATTCCGTAACTAACTAGGAAAGTATTTCTCGACTTTTAAAACGACGTTTAAGAGCCAGAAACCAGTTATTTCGTTAATTTTTACCTCGCCAAACGCTCACTAACGACTCACCTTTCTTTTTGTGGGATATTTTCTCTACTTTATGAGTCACCATTGTGACTCATCATCTCTCTCTCCCACCTCCTATTACCGCCATCTCCCTCCCCCATTCTCTCTCTTATTTTTCTCTTCATCATCCTCCATAGAAGCTCAAGTTCAAGCTCTTTCCAAGATCAATACTCCTCCGTCTACCGATTAAATCCAAATCCGAGTTCATAAGATGAAAGGTAAGAGCTTCGTCTCTAGTTTGAACCGAACAAACTTTGTTTCCACCAATTTCTTTTTTTTTGAAAATAAGGAGAGTGAGATAGCATGTTGTTCTTGATCGATTCATGTTATAGGATGTTTAGAATCGAGTTCTACGGACCAAATCATGAAGAAAAATCAAGAACCCTAACCTCTAATCATTACCGAAATTTTTCAGATTTTAGAGCTTTCATTCGTGCTCGATTTCTTTGTCAATTGAATGTTAGATTTCTTATGATGTTAATTGATCGTATGAATTGTTTTAGATTTTTCTAAAAATAAAATCCAAAACCTAAGAGACGAAGGAGGCTCGATTTAGGTTAGTAAATGTTATGATATGCTCGATTGTTTGATGGAAATGAGATATACGATGCATGAGGATGAATATATATTAAATTGAGATTTTTCTAAAAATAAAACGAAAAGTGTAAGAGACGAAGATGTGTTGATAAGTCGAGGCTCGATAATATTTTGATAATATGATTTGCATGTTAGTAATGCTTGATAGATGATAATCGTTGTCGTAAAATTTGAATGAAAACGGAAAACGTAAAATTTTACGTAAGAGACGAACGACGGTCGATAAGTCAAGAATAGATGATGATATGAGAATGTGAATTGTGTATTTATGATCCTTGATAGATGATTAATAATGTGGTAAAATTTGATTGAATTCTAATGATGTTGGATTTCTCTTAAGAGACGAACAATTGATGATATGTAACGATAGAAAAGTTGATTAATGATTCTAATTAGATATTGTTGATTATTAATGATTAAGGAACGAGTTTGTAGTTGATGCCATGTTCGTCCAAATTATGAAAAGATAAGTTGTGGTCATAATCGAGAAGTAGAAACAAGAAGTTAGGATTTTGATCGAGAACTTGAATTGGTTTAGTAATGGTATAGTTTGAACGACGAGGTTTTGATCGTCGTGTTTTTAATCGAGAAATGAAAAGGGTTTTATCACGTATAATGATACGAGTACACTGTATTGAGTCAGTAAATTCGTGAGAATTTATATTCGATAACATAGAACGAACCTAGAAAACCGTGCGTCGATTTTATCGAGCATTAGGGTTCACTCGGCAGCTTTTGCGACCTTCCACGGAAACTGCGATATCTCCTAGCTCGTTAATCGGAATCGAGATCCGCGAATTGGAAAGTAAACTAAACACCCGTACCTTTGTTTTGGTATAAGATTCGACCCCTGTTTCGTAATTCCCTGTTCTGGACAGACTTACTGACCTCGTGCAGTGTATGTTCAAAATGTAGTTTCTTAAGTTGAATTCTTCTCAACTTGAACTCTTTCGATCTTTTTAGTCGTTTCAAGTTATCGACTACCTTCTTTCTACTGACCTAAAGTGTCGAGTACAGAACCGAGTGAGTGTCAAATGAGATGCGTTCGTATCTAGTTTCTTTTTTTAACTAAAAGAGTTTAGTTAACGTGCAAATGCCTAAATGTATAAAGAATGAAAACTTAACTCTACTTTTCGTATTCGTTTATCGTTTGCGACCGAGCTTTAAGTATAATTTTTACGATGAAGGAGGAAGTCGACACCAGGGATAGCACGCAGATCAGAAGACGGAAGCACGTGTCTTTGTTCTGTAATCTATAAGGTGGGCTTTCCTATATACAAATAAAACGAGCAATGCTCGAAAACCTTTTTTTTATCGCTTCGATAATCGTGTTTTCAAAGTGATAATCATGGCATGAACTGTTTTGTGTTTTATGTGAGTTCTCTTGTACCTTATGAGTTAATCAAAAGGGTTTAACTGACGATCGTCTTTGAGTTAGTCAAAAGGGGCTTTCCAAAGTTAGTGCACTTGTAGCCTGTGGTGTATGTGGTATCCTGTTGAGGGGTAGCCAGCCACGGTGAATTATGACTGGTCAAGATTTGAACGTAACATCTATGAAAAATGCTTCGAAGCTACTTTATGAATGAAATGCAAATGTTTAATAGGCACGGACTCTTTTAACTGAAAACCCCGATGCGCTATAAAATGAGATGCCTGTTTACTATACTTATGATTATGTTTTCGGCAACGTGCCCACTAAGTGCTTTTGTACTTAGCCCTGCATATGTTTTCTAAATGTGCAGGTTGAAGCGACGAAGCGGCGACGGTTGAGTTAGAGTTGAATAAGAATTAAGGAAGACCTTGTATATAGTTCACAATTCCGCTGCTAGACTCTAAACTCTTTTTGATGTTGTGTAATGATCACTGTAGTCTAAGTTCTGTAATATAACTTAGAAGCTTTTGATGTATCTTGCTTGAGTAATCTTTCGAGATTAACTCTTTCCTTTCGTCAATAAAGTTTTGTTCATAGAAGATAAGATGTTATGTATGTATGATTATTCTTTCATCCCCCTTCTTCCCTGCTTCTTTAATCCAACCCCAGTCGCAGCCCGGCTTCTGCCGTCCCTCGGGATTTGGGGCTGTGACATTAATTCCTAGAGTTCGATTCTCCTATCGATTTCTCCTCATTTAATCCTCACATGATAACCTAGATTTGCCTATACATAAAATAAATGCCCTGCATACATGTTTTCTTTCTTTTAGGGCTTAGAGAGATACATATATACAAGAAATCAAATGAATTATCATACTTTAGAAAATAAATGGGATTTTCTCCTCTTGATCTTCTTGAAATCGAAATGATGGGGGAAAATGGGGCTCAACTTCTAGCTTGGATGTCTCTTGGAAGAACTTATCTTGAATCCTCAAGAAAAATACGAAACAACAATTAATCATCCATTTTAGGGCTTAAGAGCAAAAAATTGTGAAGAAATAAGGATGATTATTGGATTTTGAACTCAAGAACTTGGATAATTATTACCTTTCAACTTGGGATTTGGAAGAACTAAGATGATGATGATGATCTTCTCTTGATTTTCATGAGATTGGAGCTTGAATACAAGGCTTTAATGGAAGAAATTCCAAGTATGTATGTGTGTGTGTATGTTACGGCAATGGGGAGAGGGAGAGAGGATTTTTCTTCTTTGTTGTTGTTGGAGAGTTTAGAGAGTGTGATAGATGAAATGAAAGAATTCTTCTCTTGCATATAGAGAGAGAGATCGAAAAGAGAGAGAGATGGACTTGTATGAAATTTGCATGCACTTGATTAGTTTTCCTTTCCAACACATTAGAATAAAAATGATGGTGTTTGGTGTTGGAACTTGGTTTGATAAAGGATTGATGTGATGGGATCTTGCATGCAATCTTGATTACACAATTTACTAAGATTTGCTAAAGAATAATCATGATGAATTCCACTTAATAGGTTGAAAGAGATTAGGGAGAGAGATAGAGAGATGGCGGTAGAGAGGGAGAGAGATGAGTGGAATTTGTCTCATTATTTTATTACGGGTATTAGTTATCCGGTCGTAAAAAGTTTTCCGGATAAAATGTCCGTATTATTCCATTTATGCTCAAAACGGGTCTAATCTCTCTTCATCTCGTTTCCGACATTAAAAACATCTCAAACCTAATTCATATCTCAATAAATAAATTATGAATTCCGATTATCTAATTTTTAAGTCTAGATTCCATATAACGAAGAAAACTTAAAAATTAATCGGCTTATTAATCCGTTAATAATTCAATTCTTGTAACTTCCTCAAAATAATCTCGGATAAGTTTCTACCTTATCTCAATGATCTTAGAATTAATTCTAGGTTCAAAGATTTTAATTAAAATCTATTCTAAGTTCATCGGTGCATATCGATTTCTCGGTTATCAACATTATTCACTTCAAATCAAAATCTTCGGAATTTTCTGAAAATTATACTCGTGCTCATTCTCATATAAACAAACCCAAAATATGCATCACATTATCATTTCAAGAAATAGACACAGATAATCTCACGTAAAAATACATAAGGGCATTTTAGTCATTTTACTCGTTTCTATTTATTTAGAAAAAAATTTATTCCTCAAATCTCAACATTTAAACTTACTCGGTTATTTAATACGCTCTCTAACGATATAAAAGTTCGGGGTATTACAGAAGAAAAGAATAAAAGGACAAATTGAAAGAAATAAAAGAAAGAAAAGGAAGAGTTCCGAAGAATCAAATTCAATTAGGCCAAATGAGTTTGGTTCTAAATTTTCAAATCTACATTTATTCTAGAAAGCTGGACTGAATACATTCTTATTCATAGGTAAAATTTATAAATTTTAATTATAAAATAATTTCATTATATCATTGATATGTTACATCATATAATCTTTCATATGTTTCGTATGTACTAATTTCACTTAACTATAATGTGCAGTGGACTGATTTTACAGTTACAAGAAATCACGATTGAAAGAAACGTATATTTAATTACGTATTAGAATAATTAACTATTTTTGTATTCAGTTAGAAGATCTCAAATTTTATTGCACTTTCAAAATTTTATTGTGAAACAGGAGCTTTATCTATTAATTTAATTATTAAATAGGAACTACTGGTCAACTTACCTATTTTTCTATTTTCATGTTATGCAATAATGATTTTAATGATGAAAAGTAATAATCTTTAAGAAGAAAGGTAATATTTTTAAACATTACTTTTCTTCACAAAAGGTGAAACTTTTATTGCTAATGATATTTACTTTTCAAAACACAAAAAACATTCCTAAAAAATATATACTTGTCACAGCCCCAAATCCCGAGGGACGGCAGAAGCCGGGGTGCGACTGGGGTTGGATTAAAGAAGCGGGGAAGAAGGGGGCTAACTGACTAAACATACATGAAAAGGCATCGATAAAACATAAACAAGACTTGAATATAGATAAGGAAGAGTTAATCGCTAAGGATTACTCGACAGAAGTACATAGAAGAAACTAAGTTCATAATTACAGACTTAACTACAGTGTATTGTTCAAAAATACATCTCAAAAGATATTCAGAGTTTTGCAGCGGAAGGGTTCTAACTAAGCATCCTATCCTTCAATTCAACACCAACCGTCGCCGCTCACCGTCGCTTCAACCTGCACATTTAGAAAACAATGCAGGGCTAAGTACAAACGTACTTAGTGGGCACGATGCCGAAAATCATAATCATAAGTATAGATAAATATGGCATTTCATAATTGTAGCACATCGGGGTTTTATTGAAAAGGGCCCGTGTCTACTAAACATTTTTTGACTCTTTTCTCATAAATCACTCGCGCGAGCATTTTCTGACTAATGTTACGTTCAATCTTGACCAATTCTAATTCACCGTGGCTGGTACCCCTCAACAAGATATCACATACACTACAGGTTACAAAGTGCACTAACTCTGGAAAGCACTTAGCAGCTAACTCAGAGCCGATCGTTAGTTAATCTAGTTAGATTAACTCTAAATCTGGAAAACACGAATGTTGACTCAGATAGGTACAAGAGAACTCACATAAAACATAAAACAGTTCATGCCATAATATCACTTTAAAAACACAGATATCAAAGCGATAAAGATAGATTTTCCGAGCATTGTTCGTTTTATTTTGTATATAAAAGCCCACCTTGATATATAGAACTTAAAAGCAAAAGCTTCCAAACTTTGGATCATCCGTCTTTTCTTCACAGTTGGCTTCCTCCTTCATCGTAAAACAATAATACTTAAAAACGGGTCGTAAAAGATAATCGATCAAGAGAATCGAAATAAGTTTTAGTTGTTTCATTCTTTAGGCATTTGCACGCTTACTAGATTCGTTTTACTTAAACGGGAACAAGACTCGTTCAAATCTCGTTAGAACTCGGAAAGTCTCATACTCGACTCTCGGGTCAGTAGAGAGGGTAGTCGGTAACTTAAAACGACTTTAAAGATTATAAGGAGCTAAGTTGGAAAGAATCAACTTAGGCGATTTACGTTTTAGTTCATTTCACGACTTATGAAATTTCTCGTTTATTACTTCTTTAATGAAAGGATAAGAGATAAGATCTCGATTGGTTTTCATCACTCAAGGTCCTATACTTGACTCTAGGGTCAGTAGGGAGATATTCGATAGATAAAACGGCTTAAAAGATCGAAAGAAACTAAGTTGCGAACAAAACAACTTAGAAAACAAGAAACTGAATTTTCACTACGCAATCCAGTAACTCTGGAGGCTGCTCAGAACAGGATATTTGAAAACAGGGGATGATCCCTGTACCACTGGAAAGATTGGGATGTCTAGTTTACGCTCCAATTTACGGATCGCAAATCCGATAAACGAGCTAAAAGTTATTACAGTTTCCGGCGAGGGTCGCAAAACTGCCGCGAAAATCCTAATTGCTCGATAGGTTCGACGTATAACGTCTTAGGTTCGTTCTAAGCTCTCGTATTTGATTTCTTTGGAAACTGGGCCCTCAAGGCAGTCATCACGTACTTCCGTACGTGACGAGCTCCTTCTCAAAACTCGCTCAAAAGCACGACGTTCTAACCATCGGCTTTCAACTAACAAATTACTAAACCAACAATTATTTCAAACGCGTTCTAGTTCTCGACTATAACTATAGCTCATATTATAACAACTCGAAAGCTTATGACATCAACTAGAAAGTTGTTCTCAAGTCCATCATAAACAATAATATCAAATTGGAATTCTCATTCGGCTTCTCGATTATTAGTTACGACTAAAGGTTCGTCTCTTACGCATTTTTCAAAGTTGTCGGATTCCGTTCAAATTTTACGACGTTAAACTACGTCTAACGTGAATCACTTTCATGCATGCAATCATGTCATAACATCATTATATTTCAACTTATAATGTGTTCTTCGTCTCTTACAATACGACAAATATTTTTAGAAAAATCTAAATTTAATTCTATAATCAATTAACAATATTTGCAACATAATTCCATCAACAACTCATCAATTAACTCAAACATGTGGAAACCCCTAATTACTCTATAATTTTCGGTTTTCATATAGATGTTAAGGGGGTGATTTTCTTCTCCAATTAACTACATTTATTCACTAATCAACCTCTTATATCATCAATTAAACAAAAACAAATCAATTTCCAACTAACATGCATCAAACCCCTAAATTCAAACTCAAACCCTAATTGAAATTCATAAAAACATAGGGCTTTCGATTCCTCTTCATTCTAATCACTAATTAAACATTTATTAAGCAAGAATCCATCATCAATTGGAGAAAACTAAAAATCCTACCCATGCCCTAGAATTTTCGGTATCAACAATAGAATTAGGGTTCTTATTTTTGTTCGATTTCAATCCCTAATTATCCTATCTAATACATCTAATTTCATTACTCCAAGATCAAAACATCTATTCCAATACTCTAAATTTTCGATCAAGAAGAAATGAGAAAGAAAAGAAAGATGATTGGATAGGATTATAGAGGAGATAATTACCTTAAGATTTAATGAAGAAAGAAAGAGGTTTGGATGGATGAATCAAGTCTTGTGTGTATCTTCTTCTAGTTCTTGGAGCTTTCATTAATGGAGGATGATGAGATGAAGAAGGAGATGGAAGGAGTGGTGCTGCCGATTGTGAGTGAGAAATGGGAGGGAAGGAACGATTTAATTTGTTAAAGAATGATGTAGGGTGTTAAGGTGTAAAGTAGGAATAGTGATGCCTTAGGTGGAAAGTTACAATAGTAACTAACATAGGTGCCACCTTATAAACTAATTAAAAACATAAAAATCTAACCAAATAACTAGGTGATGTCGGTCATAGAGGGTGAGGGAGAGGGAAATACGCGCTTTTCCGGCGCGATCCGACGTTACGAAAATCGAACGACTAAAAACGTCGCTCGGCACAAAATCGTCGCGATCCGATTTGACCGTAAATTCTAATGTACGGAACTTAATCGGAAAATAAATTTATAAAATTTATTTTGACAAAAACTCGGGACGACACAGTCCGAGTTTCGTCCGGAAAAATCATAAAAACGAACTTTCTCAGGCGAGTTCGTATCGCGATTTCGTGAATGTAAAAATTAGATGGTTTTCCGTTTTGAGTTCACGAACTAAAAACTTTTCGTACGCGCTAACCCTAAATACAGTAGTCGGCTAGCAGACTTCTGTAATTTATTTTCAGAAACGGATTCGACCGTTAGTCTTAGAATTCAAAATTGTAAACTTAGGCGTGCAAAGCCATTTATTTAATTAACTTTAAAATTTTAAGAACGTAAGGAAATTACGGGGCATTACAATACTCCTAATTAATAATTTATTATATCCTAATTATATCACGTTTCAAGATTTATTAACAATAAGAAAATCAATTAATTTAAAAAATAGAACCTAGAAGAAAATTATATACAACCATAATAAAAAAATTAATTATTGTCTTAGGAAGTAATTATTAAAACAAAGAAATGTAATGTTTCCCACCAATTTCTAATATAAAGATAATAATAGTGAAAACATTAAATATTTATTATCATTAAAGTAATTATTACCAGTGAAAAAGTAAACATTGTTATTACGAAACGTAATGTTTATAATCATTACATTTTATCATGACAATATTTAAACATAACAACTTGTACTTTAAAGTTGATCTCCTATGAGACCAGTCTCTTACTACAGAACAGGTTAATCCCAATCAAACAAGGTCAAAACCGTTGACCAAGTATTTTTCCAGTCTTTCATAAGAAAACTAATATAAAAATGATTATAGGGGCAATAATTTATATTGTTCGGGTCCCCTCAGTTAAATCTTGACCAAAAAAGAAACGAAAAAATAAAAACGATGAGGAAAACAGAAAAGAAGAGCCAATCAAAAAAGAAGAGGGAAAAAATAGCAGTGTATGGTGTCCACAACACATGAATGGGGACATGTACATGCACACCATGCAACTCCGCCTTCGGCTCCGATTTTACGACTTGGCTTTGCTACGATTACTAATATAAGAATAATCATCAGACAATAATTTAAATTTTTAGGCTCGTTCTGAGGCCTTCGGCTCCCCTCGCTTGAATCTAGACCAAAGAAGACAAGGCAAACAAAAAACGAAGAGGCAAACAAAAAATGAAGAAGGAAAAAATAGAGGTGCATGAGGTCCACATGACATGAGTAGGGACATGCACATGTACCGCATACTATGTAACGTATGCAAGGAAACAATTGCAAAATATATCGTGAAAGTAATCATTAAAGTTAAGAAAAGTAATCATACACATCAACAAAAGTAATGTTTCGAAAACTTGTGAAAGTTCTCATCATCTAGCATAAAAGTACTCATTACTTTTTATTATTACAATGTACACTTTTATTAACTTAAAACTATACTTTTATAAAGTGCTATAATCGGCACATATAGAGTTTCATTGGGTGCACACACAACACGCATTGTACTACTGGGGCTCGTTTGGTAAGCATGATTAGGGTGTATAATATGTCTATGACACCCTAAAATATTTTTTGGTACGAAGTATACGGCCCATTATAAAATCCGGGCCCACTCATTTTTGTTGTTACGTATACCATCTTTGAGATGGTATACATAATACTGCAACTAATTATAACACAAATTTACCATAATTATTATTTTTGCGGAGAATTTAATACTTCATACCATAATTATCATATTTTATCTCATACTCCGTAACAGACGAGTCGTTAATTGATAAAAACAAACATCATATCATCGTTAAGATCTATTCTATAAGACCCTAAATTAAGCATTTCAAAATGATACTTATAAATATTTCATACTAATATTGTGAATTAATATAGAGTAATTTGGGGTTTATTATTAACAAAACCAAATACAAGCATTAAAGTATTTATTATAGAGGTAATCCATCCATATAGCCACTTTGACTAGGTTGACTACAATAGTTGGCAAGGAAAAATTTAATAATTAAATATGGCTTTGCACGCCTAAAATAATGAATTTCAATTCTAAGACCAACGGTGAAATCCGTTTTTAAAAATAAATTCCAGAAGTCGGTTAAACGACTACTGTATTAGGATCTCTGCATACGAAAACTTTTTCGTTAGAAACTCAGATCGAAAAGGCTTCGAACTTTACATTCACTATTTTCACGATACGAGTAAGTTAGGAAAAATCAGTTTTAATTATTTTTTCCGGACGAATTTTGGACTGTGAAGTCCCGACTTTTTATCAGATTTCGGAAAACGAATTATCCTTTCCGACTAAGTAAAATATTCCGGAACTAATGGTAGTATCCATTTTTGACAAAAATATTTCCGTCTAATAAAGTAATTGTTCGTTTTTAGTTTACAGTGTTAGATCCGGAAAAATTAGATTTAAAGTTAATATCTAGATATTTACTAACTTAAACCTACTTACTTTTACTATAAATATCACCTCTACCCTATTTTTTCTCCTTCATTTCTTCTCCAAACCAGCCACCATCCTATCACCATTGTTGAAGTTTCTTCAAGCTCTCAAGTTCCATAACTTGTTCGTTAGCCGATCGATTTCAATTCCGATTGCATATTTGTTAAGGTAAGAGCTTCCTCTTCAATTCCAACCGAACAAAATTCATTTCCTTTGATTCTAAGTAAATTTCAAAATTTGCAGTCCTTATTGAATATTTTTTTTGATGATGTTCTAAGTTTAATTAATTGGATATTTATGCATAGAATTGGATTTCTATGGTTAATAATCGAATAGAAATCAAACCCCCTTGAATAATGATGAACACCGAAAATTTAGTAGGATTAGGGTTTGATTTTATGTTTTTAATTTATGATGTTAGATTATGTTATAACTTAGTACTAGTTAAATTGATGATTAATTATAAGGTGTGAAATCGAGAAATGGATGAAATAAATGAATTATACATAAAAATCAATGGAAATTAGCTCATAGGATTTTAGTGTGTGTTCTAGGTGTTCTTGGTGTTCTTGACCAAGAACATGAAGATTTGAATATGATTAAAATTAATGATAAAATAAATTAATTAATTATTAAATTCGAAATTAATTAAAAATAAAATAATAATAATAATAATAATTTTAATAAAATAAAATATTAAATAATATTATAATATTATAATAATATTAAATAATATTAAATTAAATTAAATAAAAATAATAATATTTTTTTTATTCATGAAAATTGGAATTTTATTTAATGAATTAATTGATTAATATTAAGTGTAAAAGGTTAATTCTTAATTGAATTTAATTAGTTAATGAGTAGTAATGTGTATAAGAGTTAGATAATGATAAGGATATGAAATGAATTAAGTTATAAGTTAATTGATTAAGTTGGAAATGAAATAAAATTTGTTTAGAAATCGACTAGTAAAACAACGAGAAATGTGTTGTAGTATTATTAAACGGGAAAAGATGAAGTATTCTCGACTAATGACTAAGTATGTTGACTGCCGTATAAGTAAAATTTCGTGAGTATAAAGTGGCGTAGCATTTATCGAACATAGAGAAATATTACGTTGAGTTTTATCGAGCCCTAGGGTTAGTTCGGGCAGTTCTGCGACCTTTTACGGAAACTGTCATAACTCTTAGCTCGCTTAACGAAATCGAGATCCGTAAATTGGAGAGTAAACTAAACTTCCGTAGCTTTCTTTTGGTATAGGGCAAGTCCCCTGTTTCGAAAGTCTCTGTTCTGGGGAAGCTCCAGAACTACTGCCTTGTGCAGGAAATTTCTAAAACCTAATTTCTTAAGTTGAATTCTTTTCAACTTGATTCCTTTTGAACTTTCAAGTCGTTATAAGTTATCGACTCTCATTAGTTACTGACCTAAGTGTCGAGAAAGGATCCGAGTTAGTTCCGATCGAGACGTATTCGAGTCTCATTTCTTGATTAATCAAAAGTATCTAGTTAAGCGTGCAAAGGCCTAAAAGACTTAAACCGAATTCAAGTTCCTTTTCTTTTATCGACACGACCATTTACTAAAGTTGATTTATTTGCGATAAAAGGAGGAGGTCGGAGTTGAAGACAGGACGGAAGACCGAAGGTTAAAAGTTTGTTCTGTAAACGGTTAAGGTGGGCTTTCTATATAAAAACAAAATGAGCAATGCTCGAAAACCTTTTGTTTACAGCTTTGATAACTGTGATTTGAAATGATTGTCGAGGCATGAAATGATTTGTTTTATGTGAGTTCGTTTGTGCCTTTCTGAGTTGATCAAATGGGATTAACTAAATCGATCGGGCTCTGAGTTAACCGTACGGGGTTTTCCAGAGTTAAGTGTACACGGTAGTCGGAGTGTGTGGTACCCTGTTGAGGGGTAGCCATGCTGGGGTGAGTTGAACGTTCGCGGAAGAAGTTAACTCTTCCCCGGCGTTGAAACAGAAGTTGGGCAAATTGAACGTAACATCTGAAAAGTGCTTGCGCAAGCCATGTATTGTGAAAAGATAAAATGTTTTAGTAGGCACGGGCCTTTGATGAAAAACCCCGATGCGCTACTTGTTGAGATGCCTGATAATCAATATTATTATGATATTTTTTCGGCATTGTGCCCACTAAGTGCTTTATGTACTTAGCCCTGCATGTTATTTTTTAAAATGTGCAGGTTGAGAGACGGAAGCGGAGGAGGTTGAGTAAAGGGGTCGTGTTAGGAAAGAAGAACAGTTATTTTGAGTTCTACGTTTTTCCGCTGCGAACCATATTCCTTTTTGATGTATAAACTCTTTGGTCTAAGTTGCATACTTTAAACTTAGTTTGTTTTGGAGAAAAATTCTGTCGAACGATCCTTTGAGATCGAATCTCTTTCATTTAATGAAGTTGGTTCATAGATATCAGTTGTTATTTAGTTGTTTATGTGTTTGTTTATTCATTTATCCCCCTTCTTCCCCGCTTCTTTAATCCAACCCCTGGTCGCACCCCGGCTTTGTCGTCCTTCGGGATTTAGGGCTGTGACAGAGTGGTATCAGAGCAATCGTTTCTGCTCTGTATACAAGTCTTCCTTCAAGTAGTGTGATAGAGCATTTGCATATGCTCTACACTTGAGTCTTTTCATTTCAAGTAAGTTAGGTCGTATCACTAAGTCTTAGGTCGTATCACTAAGTCTAATAGTATAAGTAATCACTCAACCTCCCGCTTCGTCGACTCAACCGAGCAAGGAAAGAAAAAAAAAAGGTTTGTGAGTATGAATAGATTTCATGGAAAGAATTGTGGAACACAGTATGTGATTGATTTGTGAATCAAGTATGCCAAGTGTGAATTAAATGAAAATATGAGTACTTTACTTGGTAAATTACGTGAAATTATTTGAGTTATAATTTCTTTATTTTGAAAAGTATTTTGAAATGAGAACTTAGACCGTTGCTCTAAGGCTTCTCCCGATTCTATGAGAACTTAGACTATGGCTCTAAGATTCCTTGAGAACATAGACGTTTTAAGAAGCGTTGGTTCCAAATGATTTCGAAAGGAGATCATGAAACGAGAAGGACTTTTAAAGACGAATGTCACATATGCATAGGTGACATGAACGAAGTCGTTTTTCAGTTGGAGTTCGCCTCGTTAGAACTTCAAGAAGAGATCTGTTTTAATTGTTAAGATTCGAATACGAATTTTAGTTAATTTCCAACGATCATTCGATTCCCACAACGACTAGAACTTGTGTTCTAAATTTATTCTCCAACTATTATTCCGTTCTTTTTGGAATTTATTTCAATTAGCAATCGAACGACACGATAAGTACGAGATACAAGTGTCGAGAAGAGTTATATTAATACGGTTTCCACTTTAATGTGGCGTCAAAAATATTTTCTAATGATGAGAACGATATGTGTTTATCGGTTAGGAGTTTTCTTGAGGGAAACCAAGAAGTCTAAGTTAAAGATTTGAAAGAAAATCTTGGAAATTTTCTTTGTTTGAGTGCAATTTCCTAACATTTCTAAATTCTTAAGATAAGCTAAATATTTGTAAGGTGACTGTGATATGAATTATGACTGTGATACGAATTCATTGCTTATTGCTTCAACGTCTAGATAGATTTGTTGCCGAAGGATTCAAACACAGACCTAATATCGTTCACTGTGCACTCACCACCGGTTAGTATGATCTGGTGGTGCTTGACTGCAAGATTCTTTCTCTTGAATGTCCATTCGATCTACAATAAACAAACAATTAAACCAATTCAGTAATTCAGAACATGTAACACATGTTACGAAATTATAATTTCATAACTTCAACTAAACTTATAAAAATGCAAAGTTAGTTACGAATTTCACAATTCGTAACACTATATACGAAAGTCGTATATTATGTTGCGAATTTCAAAATTCGCAACAATATATACTTAAAATTTCCAGTTTCGAAACCTTCAAATAGCCGCAAACATGTTACGAAATTGTAATTTCGTAACATGTTATAACCTAAATTCCAAAAACGTGATACGAAAATATGAATTAGCAACAGATTATTCAATACGAATGCTAATTTCGTAACATAAAATGATTCATTTCGAAAATTTTCAATTGTCACAAACATGTTACGAAATTCTACTTTCGTAACTTCAACTAAAAGAATCAAAATGTACAGTTAGTTAAAAATTTCACACTAACTGTTACGAATTTGATGGATTCTTAATGTAAAATGTTACGAAGTTACCAAATTCGTAATATGAAATTTATTAATTCGTTGCAAGGAAATTGACGATGTTGATGTTACGAATTTGAGGAATTCTTAATCTGTTATGTTACGAATTTATTAATTTCGTAATACGAAATCAACGATTCATGCTATTGTTGTTACGAATTGTATGAATTCGTAATGTCTTATGCTATGAATGTATGAAATTCGTAACACAAAATTAAAGATTGTTTTTATGTTACGATTTATTGTTTTCGTAACTGATTTATTACTATTTGTTGATTTCGTAACGAAACAATTTGTTATGATTTTGTTTTGGTGTTACGACTTGTTTGTTTTCATAATTGCTTTATCATGTAGCGTGGTGTTACGAAATCATAAATTGGTAATAGAGAAACAAGACACATTTGATTCGAAATATTGAATTCGTAACATGGAATCATGACAAACTGATATGAAATCATAAGATCGTAACATGGAATTATGACAAAGTATACGAAATCATAAATTCGTAACAGAGAAACAAGGCATATTGATACGAAATGTAAAATTTTTAACAGAGAAACAAGATACGAAATGTAAAATTCGTAACATGGAACTGATACGAAATGATAAAATCTTAACAGAAAGTCAAGGCATAGTGATACGAAATGACAAAATCGTAACATGGAATTAAGGCATACAGAAACGAAATGCCAAAATCTTAACAGGAACTCAAGGCATAGTGATACGAATTACCAAAATTGTAATATGTTATGTTACGGATTTATTAATTTCATAATACGAAATCAATGATTGATGATATTGTTGTTACGAGTTGTATGAATTCGTAATGTCTTATGTTACGAATGTAAGAAATTTGTAACACAAAATTAAAGATTGTTTTTATCTTACGATTTGTTGTTTTCGTAACTGATTTATTACTATTTGTTGATTTCGTAACGAAACGATTTGTTACGATTTTGTTTTGGTGTTACGACTTGTTTGTTTTCGTAATTTCTTTATCATGTAGCATGGTGTTACAAAATCATAAATTGGTAATAGAGAAACAAGACATTTGATTCGAAAAATTGAATTCGTAACATGGAATCATGACAAACTGATACAAATTCATAAGATCATAACATGGAATTATGACAAAGTGATACGAAATCATAAATTCGTAACAGAGAAACAAGGCATATTGATACGAAATGTAAAATTCGTAACAGAGAAACAAGATACGAAATGTAAAATTCGTAACATGGAACTGATACGAAATGATAAAATCTTAACAGAAAGTCAAGGCATAGTGATACGAAATTGTGATTACAATGAATTATGACTGTGATACGAATTCATTGGTTATTGCTTCAACGTCTAGATAGATTTGTTGTTGAAGGATTCAAACACAGACCTAATATCGTTCGATGTGCACTCACCACCAGTTAGCATGATTCGGTGGTGCTTGACTGCAAGATTCTTTCTCTTGAATGTCCATTCGATCTACAATAAATAAAAAATTAAACCAAATCAGTAATTCAGAACATGTAACACATGTTACGAAATTATAATTTCATAACTTCAAATAAACTTATGAAAATGCAAAGTTAGTTTTGTAACACTATATATGAAATTCGTATATTATGTTGCGAATTTCAAAATTCGCAACAACATATACTTAAAAATTTCAGTTTCGAAACCTTCAAATAGCCACAAACATGATACGAAATTGTAATTTCGTAACATGTTATAACCTAAATTCCAAAAACGTGATACGAAAATATGAATTAGCAACAGATTATTCAATATGAATGCTAATTTCGTAACATAAAATGATTCATTTCGAAAATTTTCAATTGTCACAAACATGTTACAAAATTCTACTTTCGTAACTTCAACTAAACGAATCAAAATGCACAGTTAGTTAAGAATTTCATACTATATACGAAATTCGTATATTATGTTGTGAAATTCAAAATTCGCAACATCATATACTTAAAAATTTCAGTTTCAAAACCTTCAAATAGCCACAAATATGTTACGAAATTGTAATTTCGTAACATGTTATAACCGAAATTCCAAAAACATGTTACGAATTAGGGTTCTAAACAGATATGAGAAACTAAAAGCCAAATCTGAACATTCAAACAAGTTCTAAACACAAATTCGTATATAGTGTTGCAAATTTTGAAACTACATACGAATTCCGTAGCATGTATACAACAAAATTTTCGTTGCGAAACATTCAAATCGACACAAACATGTTACAAAATTCTAATTTCGTAACTTCAAATACACTTATGAAAATGCATAGTTAGTTACGAATTAAAACATTCGTAACACTATACGAAATTCGTATATAGTGTTGCGAATTATGAAATTCGTAGCATGTTATGAAATAAAACATTCAAATTGCCACAAATTGCCACAAACATGTTACGAAATTGTAATTTCGAAACATGTATATTACCGAAATTCTGAAGCGAAACATGTCACAGCCCCAAATCCCGAGGGACGGCAGAAGCCGGGGTGCGACTGGGATTGGATTAAAGAAGCGGGGAAGAAAGGGGCTGACTGAATAAACATACGTAAAAGACATCATAAATTCTATCAACAAGACTTCATTACCAAAAGATAGAGTTAATCACGATGGATTACTCGACGAAGTTCTCAAAAGGAAAACTAAGTTATAATTACAGAACTTAGTCTACAGTGTTTAAAGATAAACAACAAGGTTTAGAGTTATGCAGCGGAATAGTGAACTAAGTACATAAGTCTTCTCTAACTCTATTCGACCTCAACTCAACCATCCATCGCTGCCGTCGCTTCAACCTGCACATTTAGAAAACATATGCAGGGCTAAGTACGAAAGTACTTAGTGGACACATTGCCGAAAACGTATTCATAGATATAGATAAACATGCATCTCATTTTATAGCGCATCGGGGTTTTTATTTAAAGGAGCCCGTGCCTATTAAACATTTGCATTTTTATTCATAAAGTAGCTCGCCAGCATTTTTAATGTATGTTACGTTCAAATCTTAACCAAATCCTCATTCATCGTGGATGGTTACCCCTCAACAGGATACCACATACACCACAGGTTACAAAGTGCACTAACTCTGGAAAGCACTTAATAGCTAACTCAGAGCCGATCGATAGTTAACATCCTAGCGGTTAATTAATAAATTCTGGAAAACATGAATGCTAACTAAGATAGGTACAAGAGAACTCACATAAAACATAAAAAGTTCATGCCATAATTATCACTTTGAAAACACGGATATCAAAGCGATAAAGAAAGGTTTTCGAGCATTGCTCGTTTTGTTTCATATATAAAAGCCCACCTTATTAAGTTTTGAAACTTCACTGCACAAGGCAGAGCTTCTGAGGACTGCCCAGAACAGAGTACCCTGAAACAGGGGAGGTGCTGTGTACCGAATGAAAGCCAAGGAAGTCTAGTTTACTCTCCCACTTACGGATCTCAATTCCAATAAACAAGCTAAGAGATATGGCAGTTTCCGGAAAGGGTCGTAAAACTGCCGAAGTTAACCCTAAGTTTTGATAAAAAATCGACGTGTGGCTTCCTAGGTTCGTTTTATGTTCTCGTACCTAAATTCTCACGAAATTATACAATAGGGCAGTCAACACGTATTTCCATACGTGATGAACTCCATTTTTTTTCCCGTCTATGAATACAGCGATCAAAACCTCGTCGTCGAATCTAACCAATTACTAAACCAATTCAAGTTCCTAATTCAAATTCCAACTTCTCAAATTCAACTAAAACCTATCATTCCAATACTCGGATTAACACGTCGTCAACTACAAACTTGATCACTTAACGATAAGATTCATTACTTAGGCCCGTTGCTTCGTTTCTTACCAAAATTTCAACGTTCTTAGAATCCGATTAAATTCTACAACATTATTCAACATCTATCTAGACTCATTAGTATGCGATCCATATCCTCAACTCGTTAACCAAACCTGGTTTATTTCCAATTCTTCATCTCTTATGTTTTACATAATATTTTTAGAATAATTCTAATTAATTCATATAATCGTCTAACAACAACTAGAACATTAATCCATTATCATTTCCTTAATAGAATTAAGCTACATCAAACCCCTAAATTCCTCCCTAAAATCGGTATTAGAATTTAAATTAGGAGGGGTGTTTTCTTCATCAATTTAATCCATAAATCCATTTCTAATATTACTACACCATATATTATTCAATGATTATTACTACAACCTCATAAATTGAAATTCCATTATCAAACCCTAGCCCTAATTTCGATCCTACTTCAATTTGTTAGGGGATTTCATTTATTCTTGCATTACTCATCAATTAAACACTATCTTAGATTAATTATCCAATCAATTTGAGGATTAGAACATCCTACCAAAATCCCCTAATTTTCGGTCCATGCCTAGGTTTAGGGTTCTTGGTTTTTCCATCAATGAAACCATAGAGATTAGTTTCTATCCATTTAATTACATGATTTAAGACTTAAATCATTATCCTAATTAATCTAATATTTTCGGTCAAGAGAAAAAAAAAAATAAAGGATTGAAATTCCACTTGGATAGATTGATAGAGGAGATCATTACCTTGATTTATTATGAACGAAGGAATGAATTTTGATGGTTAATGGATGATCTTGGAGAAAAAAGCTTGAAGAACCTTGATGAATAACAATGGTGTTTGGAAGAAATGGTGGAAGATGATTATGTGTGTGTGCGTGTGAGTTATGAGAGAGGGAGAGAAAGTGATGACCAATTTATGTGATAATTAGTTTATGCAATAGGTGTCCATTAGTTTAATACTAGAACATTGGTAGAAATGAGTCATAAAGTAGGAATAATATAAAAAATGAAATATCTATGGTTAAATATATATGTATGTCGGCCATAGAGAAAAAATTCCTCCAAATACCGCGTTTTCCAGCTCGTTACGACGTTATGATAAATCGAGAATATAAAAACGTATTCGGCACGTTTTCGTCAAAGTCCGATTCGACCATTAAATCCAAAATAATTAATATACTTAAAAAGTATATTTTAAACTTAAAAAATTAAATAAAATTAAATCAAATTTTGGGACATCACAATCCAAAATTTATCCTGAAAAATCATAAAAACGAACTTTCTCGAGCGAACTCATATCGAAATTTCGTGAATGTAAAAATCAGACGGTTTCCCGATCTGAGTTATCGAACTAAAAAGTTATCGTACGCGATACCCCTAATACAGTAGTCATTTAACTGACTTTCGTAATTTATTTTTGGAAACGGATTTCACCAATAGTCTTAGAATTTAATTTTATGAACTTAGGCGTGCAAAGCCATAATTATTATTAACTTTGAATTTTTTTTAACGCAGTAGAAATTTTTCGGGGTATTACATCCTACCCCCCTTACGAAAAATTTCGTCCCGAAATTTGCATATCTCCTTGAAACAGTTCGGTGTACTTCTTCCTCAAATTCCCTCCAAATTCCCACGTGGCTTCTTTTTGCTCATGAAGATCTTATATCACTTTCACTAGTTGAATCGACTTGCTTACTTAAATTTTCGCACTGTTCGATCCAAAATCGATTATGGTTTTCTTCTTAACTTAAGTCAGATTCAATACTTCGTCTTGCGGACTAATTATAAGCTTAGGATTACAGACGTGTTTTTCTTAATTGCAAAACGTGGAAATAGGTTAGGGACACTTCCTAGATTTGGCGGTAAGGCCAATCTATAAGTAACGGTCCTATTTTCTCGAGAATCTTATAAGGTCTTGAGAACCTTGGTATTAGTTTTCCCTTACGTTGAATCTAAAGATTTCTTTTGAAGGCGTAATCCTAAGGAAAACTTATCTCCAATTTCAAACTTAAAAAAAATCTCACAACGGTCGTTGGCATATGCTTTCTGTCGGCCTTGAGCTTCCTTCATTCTCACTCTGATCTGCCGAACGTTCTCGATCATTTCATTAACCGCATTTGATCCTAAATTCTTTCTTTCCCTTAACTTACGATAATAGCGTAGTTATTTAAAGCTTCTTCTTAGACAAGACCTCGTACGGCGCAAAAATTTATCGAAGCTCGATAACTATGGGTGTATGCAAATTTTATTTGATATAAATTTTTTTTTCCAACTTGCGCTTGGATCTAATACTACCGTTCTTAGCATGTCAACGAGTATCTGAATCGTTTCTCTCGGATTATCGTTCCATTGGAGGGCGAAAAAAAAACTATACTGAAGTTAAGCTCGGTACTTAACTCCTCCTGTATCGTGATCTAAGATCGCGAAGTAAGTTTGGCATTTTTATCTGATATTATCGATTTTGGTATTTCGTGCTGATGTACAATCTCACGGACGTTCGACTGCGCTGACTTCCCTGACTCGTAGGTAAACTTAATCGGTAGAAAGTGAGCTGATTCTTTGAGTCCATCAATTACTACCTAAACGGCAGTGTTTCCTTTTCTGGACTTAGGCAAGCCTGTCACAAAATCCCTAGCTCTACTTTTCCCATTTCCATTCTGGGACATCCAATGGCTGCGACAATCCATACGGTCGTCGATGTAAAGCCTTAACTTGTTGATAAGTTAAACATCCTTCCACAAAACGAGGCAACGTTTTGTTTTAGTCCATTTCACCAGAGATCTCTTCTTAAATCTTAATATGTTTTCGTATTCTCCGGGTGCGCTGCATATGGCATATCGGGAGTTTTACTGATGATATCGTATTACGTTGTTTCATAATAATCCTCTGGTACCTCTGTTCCTATCCTCAGTCGTAGCTCTTTGATCATCTCGTTCTTCCTCTGTCTCTCATCACTCTTCCTCATAATTTGGTGTTGTTACCAGTGCCGCTGTTCGACCTGTGATCGTTGCTGACGTATCGAGCACTTCTATATCCATCATCTCGAATTCTTACACAAGCGTTTCTTCTCCGATGAAGAGATACCTAAACTTAGTTGGAGTCTTGCGACTCAGCGTGTTTGCTATTACGCTTAGCTTTTCCTAGATGGTAATTGATACCACAATCTTAAGTCTCATGTAATTCGCGCCATCTTCTTTGTCTTATGTTACTTCCTTCTGCTCGAATAAGTACTTTAACTCTATATGATCTGTGAAAATCTTAACCCTTATACAACAACGATGATGTCTCCGAATCTTCAGTGCGTACCCAACGGCTGTAAGTTCTAGGTCATAGGTTGAATACTCGATTTTTGTGGGGTTTAAAATTGTCGTGAGACGGAGGCTATCACCTTTCCTTCTTACATCCAAAATACATCCCAATCCATTCTTCGATGCTCCAATATATACAATGCATTCCTTGTTTGTTTTCTGAAAGGCAAAAATTGGTGCGATAATCCATTTTCTTATGCGTCTATAAAAAATATCTCACACTCGTCGGTCCATTCGGAAGTTTTTTCCTTCCGAAGTAGTTACGTCGTAGTTCTAGGACTCGTGAAAATTAAATTCTTCGTGTTCTTTCTCATTCTTGGAGTGAATGAGAATGTCGTTGATGAATACTATGGCAAATTTATCTAAATACGGGTGAAATAACCCTATTCATGAGATCCATGAATACCGCAGGGCGTTGGTCAAATCAAATGGCATTACTAGGAATTCGTAATAGCCATATCGGGTTCTAAAAACTATCTTAGGTATGTCCTCGAGTTCGATTCCTAGCTGATGATACTCTGATCTCAAATCTATATTCGAAAAGACTCATGCACCCTTAAGCTACTTCCGGCTCTAAGTCGATCGTGAAATCTGCGTGACGATCTGGTGGCAATCCTGGTAAAACTTCTGGGAAAATATCGTCATATGCATTCACTACCTTCACGTCCTGAACGGTCTTCTTAGCTCCTGGTTCTCCGTCTAGGTATACAAGGTAGGTTGTGGTACCCTTCTTTCTATCAACTTCATAGCTTGTAGCGCTGATATTATTGGTACTCCTCTACCCATTGAAAACCCGTGAAAGTCGGTCGGCTCTCTATCCGGCAGTTGAAAAGAGATTTTTCTCTCGTTGTAGAGAATCGTGGCATAATTCTCTGACAACTAGTCCATCCTAGGATTAAATCCATGTCGAACATTTATCACGTTCCAATTGTTTGCTATGACCTTATAAAGACCCTAAATAAATTTTACGTTCAAGCGAAATTAAGGGAAATAATTCTCTGAGATTATCGTCACTCCCTAAAACGTAGTTGTTCTTATTTCACGATTAGCGCGTCCTAGCTCTACTCCTAAATGTTAACAGATACTAATAACAACCGAATATAAGGCTCTAAAAGAAGTAAAAATTATGACGGGGAAATTCTTAAGAATTTCATCCAATACTTGTCACGCTTCCCTTGTCCTCACTTCGCTTCTCCTGCCAAACCACGCATGCCCATTCATTTTGTTGTGGTGTCAGTTGTTGCTGTGATTGGGTTTGGATGGTCCCTAAGGGTTGGGGTTGACTATACTGGTTTGGTTCCACCATTAGAAACAACATTGGGCATTTCCTCTTCTTATGCCCCGTCTGTCCACATTAAAAATAATTTCCCGTGCCTGCTAGACAAACACCGTAATGTTCCTTATTACAGTTGGGACACGTAGGAACATCCTGCTTCTGGTCCACTGCTTGCTGCTGTCCTAGGCAATCCCTCTTAAAGTGCCCCTCCTGTCCATAGTTGAAGCAGACGCCTAGGTTCGCTAGACAAACACCGTAGTGTACACGATTGCACGTAGGACATGCTGGGATAGCATTCTTTCTTTGGTTAAGCCGATGATACTGATTGGTTTCAACTGTTGGTAACGGTTTCGGGCAATTTCTTTTCACATGTCCCTTGTGCCCACAGCTACAGCATCCGTTAATGTTTACTAGACATTTTCCAAAGTGCATCCAATTGCACCTAAGACAAGTAGGTACCATGATTTCTCCTTGGTTGTTCCCTCCCTGATTATAGTGATGCTGATAGCAGTCACGGCTGCTTTCTCCCTCCCACTTCCTTTTTCCTTTACAGTCGTTATTGTTATTGGAAAGATCTTGGGTTGAATCTAGGTCGGTATTGGTGGGAACGTTGGAATCCTTCTCTGATCTGGCATCACTGCCTCTATCTCATGAATTCGTTCCAATAATTCTGTATAGCTTAGTCCCTCTTGGCTAGCTAATGCTATCTCCAATTTACGTTTGAGTTCTCCTTGAAATTCCTTTGCCATTTCTTCTTCAGCAGCCACCTGATCGAATACATACCTACCGTAAAACGCTCCCTTAAAGTTATTCCAGGTAATTTGAGTCGTTTGCCCCATCGGCATAGCTTCCTGTCTAGCCTTCCACCAGTAGTTAGCCGGTCCGGCTAGTTGAAACGCAACACACGCAAGGCGTTCCTCATCCATACATCCTAGAAGCTCAAATATCCCTTCGATTGATCGTACCCAAAACTCAGCGTCGTTCGGGTTACTAGATCCTTTAAAAACCGGCGGATTTCTTCTGAAGAATAAATCCTCAATTTTACGTTGTTGTGGGGGTGGCGGAAGAAATTGGTCTTCTTGATGATTACGTTCTCCTATGCTTTCTTGTTGTCCTTGACCTCCACTGTACCCTCTAGGATTACCAAATGCTCCTTGATTGTTACTTACTTTCGGCGGCATTTTGGTTCTATAAGAAACGAGAATTCTCATTAGCGCTTGCGCTTAAGTCTTTTATTTACCTACTAGACCCCTTTCCAAACTTAACAAGTTCACGTAGAAGAGAAATCAGTAATGATTTTGATATTAACCTTAACTTTCAACTTTCAGAGTTAAATTAAACGATTTGGAGGGATTTTTTTTTGTGATAAAAACCCTTGCACGGGTCGTTATATATATATATATATATATATATATATATATATATATATATACATTTAAAAAGAGTATTTATTTTGCCTCTGACGAGGACTTATACAGAAACTAGACAACTATGAGTCTAAACTAGGCTGACTGCCTATCTGTACAGTAACCTTATACCTACTAGAAGTGCTAGAACGGAAATGAATCATAAAATTTCATATCCATGGAAAAACTACAAAGGAACTAGTTACTGATCCAACTATGCACAAGGCGAGGAAAATCTACTAAGAATACTATTACGCGTCCGGTATGCTCCGCTCCTCTAACTGTGGTTGTGTCCAACACTATCCTCTGGGGCCGGTAAACCGTCAAGGTTCTCATCCGGATCCTCCTCCGGATCCTCCTCAGACTCTGAACCAAAACGAGCTGTAGTGCCTCGTCTATCCTCAAAGTGGAACCGTCTAGAAGTGTAAGTGGGGGTGGTAAAGGTATCTCTTAACCAATCTTCTCTGCGTCTGAATCCCAATAATCGTCACCGATCACTACATATGCTTCTTCAGGGGAAGAAGGTGTTCAGGAAAAGAACCGGACTCGTACTCATCCCTGGAACGGACCCTGGATGGTCCTGCCTCATACTCAGCTCTGACTCTGGCCAACTCTGAACAAATCTCGTCAAGGGGTCTGTATGGATATGGTAACTGTAATAGGGTGGTAAGCTCTGCATCTACCTGCTGGTACTCTGACCCCGTCCCAAACGACTCTGTCTCAAATAGTCCCTGAATCCTCACAGTAGGCTCGGGTATGAAAGGAGTGGATAACCCTAGTATGGCAGCCGTCTCTGTATCTATCTCAATTAATCCCGGTCCTGGAACCAATTCCTCAAGTGGTCTAGGTGAAAGCGGTAACTGTGGTACAACTGCAGTCTTCTCGTCTGTCTCTAAAAACTCTACCACCGAATCCCACTCCTCGCTAGATACAAAATCTGTCGGGACCTCCAATAAATTGGCCATCTCTGGGTCTAAGTCAAGAGACTCAGGCTCGGTAATCGCTGGGAAATCACGGTAGGAAAAATGTGGCATGCGGGCATCTGCCATCATGAACCTGTTATGGAAGAAGCGCCTATGGATAGCTAAAACAAAACCCTGGTAATCCCCCGTTGGCTCAATGTCGTCGTCGAACAATCCTAGGTAATATCATGCGATGTCGTGTGCCCAACTATGTCACTCGTCTGGTAGCTAATAAATCAAATCGGACACAGCCTGGTTCGCTGAAATGAATGCCGTGCTGCATAGTATATGGTCGAGAAGTTGCTCACTATCTGTCCGACATCCTCCTTATCCGAGTCTGACACGTAATTATGGTACTTATCCCGTATCACATCCACTAAGGTACGCTGAGGTAAGGGCTGGCTCTTCCGAGTGGTAACCATCCACCCGGCCATCTTATAGAAACACGGATCAGTAACGGTTAAGGTAATATCTTATCTTAAAGAAAGTCTTAAATTACAATAGAATATCCCTTATTCAATTGTAATATCGCTGACACTTAAAATAATAAACTTATCTTAGATACTTTAGAAATTTTAAGAAGAAAATGCACTTAAACAATATATATAGAAATAAAATTTCAAGATCTTATTTCCATCCTGTATATTATTATTCTTTGATATATATATATATATATATATATATATATATATATATATATATATATTTTTTATTTCCTTCATAAAGGAAATTCTGAACGATTCTTACTTTATTAAAACAAAGTATGATTCTACTTTGTTCATGTCACCTACGCATTTATGACATTCGTTTATAGGAGACTTTGTCGTCCTCAACATTTGATGCTCGTACTCGTCACATTCTTCGTTTAAAGACGAAGTATGAAATAAATTTCATAAGAAAAAGAAATAATAATTAGAAAATAATTCTTAGAACCCAAGTTCTAATCGTCGTTAGGATCGATCGATCGTTAGGAATTCAGCTAAGATTCGTACTCGATCTTAGTGATAATACAAATCTCCGATTAATGGTTAAACGGAGCAACTCCATTTGAAAGACGACTTCGTTCGTGTTACTTGTACGGAAGTAACACTTATTTCTTCATTCCCTTTGATTCCTTTTATTCTTTCCTCTTCGTCTCGATCGTATCTTTCTTGTTTTGAAGTCTTCTTTTCTTCCCGTTCCGATCATTTCTTGAATGATTTGAAGCCATGTTTCTCAAACGTCTAAGTTTTCAAAGGATCGGAAATTCCTTAGAACAAAGTCTATGTTTTTCATGAATAGGGAAAATCCCTAGGGTTTGTCTAGATTCTCGTTCTCAAAATATTTTCAAACATAAGAAATTATTGCGCAAATAATTTCACATAAGGCACATAACATAACCAAAGTATAATTTAATATACTTCCAAAATAATTCTGTATTTGGCACTTTGTTTTCATTCTTAACTTAAAAACACTTATTCAAAATTTCTTATTAAAACGAAATCGCATTACTGAAATTCTTTCCTCGTTGAGTCGACGTAGCGGGAGGTTGAGTTGTCGTAAATATTTTTAATCTTATCTTATTGTTCTGACTTAACTTTACTTGAAAGAAGACTAAGGTATAGAGTATATACAAATACTCTATCCTACGACTCGAAAGAAGACTGGTACCACTCGGTGGTATCACTAGAAAACAACTTAAGGCCAGAGCAGAAACGAATGCTCTGTCTTACTACTCGAAGGAAGACTTGTATACAGAGCAGAAACGATTGCTCTGATACCACTCTGTCGCAGCCTCAAATCCCGAGGGACGGCAGAAGTCGGGGTGCGACTGGGATTGGATTAAAGAAGCGGGGAAGAAAGGGGCTGACCGAATAAACATACGTAAAAGACATCATAAATTCTATCAACAAGACTTCATTACCAAAAGATAGAGTTAATCACGATGGATTACTCGACGAAGTTCTCAAAAGGAAAACTAAGTTATAATTACAGAACTTAGTCTACAGTGTTTAAACATAAACAACAAGGTTTAGAGTTATGCAGCGGAATAGTGAACTAAGTACATAAGTCTTCTCTAACTCTATTCGACCTCAACTCAACCATCCACCGCTGCCGTCGCTTCAACCTGCACATTTAGAAAACATATGCAGGGCTAAGTACGAAAATACTTAGTGGACACATTGCCGAAAACGTATTCATAGATATAGATAAACAGGCATCTCATTTTATAGCGCATCGGGGTTTTTATTTAAAGGAGCCCCGTGCCTATTAAACATTTGCATTTTTATTCATAAAGTAGCTCGCAAGCATTTTTAATGTATGTTACGTTCAAATCTTGACCAAATCCTCATTCACCGTGGCTGGTTACCCCTCAATAAGAGACCACATACACCACAGGTTACAAAGTGCACTAACTCTGGAAATCACTTAATAGCTAACTCAGAGCCAATCGATAGTTAACATCCTAGCGGTTAGCTAATAAATTCTGGAAAACACGAATTTTAACTCAGATAGGTACAAGAGAACTCACATAAAACATAAAACAGTTCATGCCATAATTATCACTTTGAAAACACGGATATCAAAGCGATAAAGAAAGGTTTTCGAGCATTGCTCGTTTTGTTTCATATATAAAAGCCCACCTTATAAGTTATAGAACTATTAAACGAGTTTTCTATCGTCGATCCTTCGTCTTATCCCGAGTGCTGACTTCCTCCTTCATCGTAAATAATCATAACTTTGATAAGTCATCGAGTCGATAAAAGAAAACGGAAATTGAAATCGAATTCGAATTAGTTCTCATAAGTTCTTAAGCTTTTAGGCTTTTGCACGCTACTCTAGATTCTTTTAATTAAACGGGTACGAGAATCGAACATTTTCTCATTTAGAACTCTTACTTGACGCTAAGATCAGTAAATTATGATAGTCGATACTTGGAACGACTTAAAAGATCGAATGAAATTAAGTTGAGAAGAAATCAACTTAAGAAATTAAGTTTTGAAACTTCACTGCACAAGGCAGAGCTTCTGAGGACTGCCCAGAACAGAGTACCCTGAAACAGGGGAGGTGCTGTGTAACGAATGAAAGCCAAGGAAGTCTAGTTTACTCTCCAATTTACGGATCTCAATTCCGATAAACGAGCTAAGAGATATGGCAGTTTCCGGAAAGGGTCGCAAAACTGCCGAAGTTAACCGTAAGTTTTGATAAAAAATCGACGTGTGGCTTCCTAGGTTCCTTTAATGTTCTCATACCTAAATTCTCACAAAATTATACAACAGGACAGTCAACACGTATTTCCATATGTGATGAACTCCATTTTTTTTCCCGTCTATGAATACGGCGATCAAAACCTCGTCGTCGAATCTAACCAATTACTAAAACAATTCAAGTTCCTAATTCAAATTCCAACTTCTCAAATTCAACTAAAACCTATCATTCCAATACTCGGATTAACACGTCGACAACTAAAAACTTGATCACTTAACGATAAGATTCATTACTATCCAATTATTTTCTCGGTTCGACTTTTCTATCGATACTTAGGCCCGTTGCTTCATTTCTTACCAAAATTTCAACGTTCTTAGAATCCGATTAAATTCTACAACATTATTCAACATCTATCTAGACTCATTAGTATGCGATCCATATCCTTAACTCGTTAACCAAACCTGGTTTATTTCCAATTCTTCGTCTCTTATGTTTTACATAATATTTTTAGAATAATTCTAATTAATTCATATAATCGTCTAACAACAACTAGAACATTAATCCATTATCATTTCCTTAATAGAATTAAGCTACATCAAACCCCTAAATTCCTCCCTAAAATCGGTATTAGAATTTAAATTAGGAGGGGTGTTTTCTTCATCAATTTAATCCATAAATCCATTTCTAATATTACTACACCATATATTATTCAATGATTATTACTACAACCTCATAAATTGAAATTCCATTATCAAACCCTAGCCCTAATTTCGATCCTACTTCAATTTGTTAGGGGATTTCATTTATTCTTGCATTACTCATCAATTAAACACTATCTTAGATTAATTATCCAATCAATTTGAGGATTAGAACATCCTACCAAAATCCCCTAATTTTCGGTCCATGCCTAGGTTTAGGGTTCTTGGTTTTTCCATCAATGAAACCATAGAGATTAGTTTCTATCCATTTAATTTCATGATTGAAGACTTAAATCATTATCCTAATTAATCTAATATTTTCAGTCAAGAGAAAAAAAAAATAAAGGATTGAAATTCCACTTGGATAGATTGATAGAGGAGATCATTACCTTGATTTATTATGAACGAAGGAATGAATTTTGATGGTTAATGGATGATCTTGGAGAAAAAAGCTTGAAGAACCTTGATGAATAACAATGGTGTTTGGAAGAAATGGTGGAAGATGATTATGTGTGTGTGCGTGTGAGTTATGAGAGAGGGAGAGAAAGTGATGACCAATTTATGTGATAATTAGTTTATGCAATAGGTGTCCATTAGTTTAATACTAGAACATTGGTAGAAATGAGTCATAAAGTAGGAATAATATAAAAAATGAAATATCTATGGTTAAATATATATGTATGTCGGCCACAGAGGAAAAATTCCTCCAAATACCGCGTTTTCCGGCTCGTTACGACGTTATGATAAATCGAGAATATAAAAACGTATTCGGCACGTTTTCGTCAAAGTCCGATTCGACCATTAAATCCAAAATAATTAATATACTTAAAAAGTATATTTTAAACTTAAAAAATTAAATAAAATTAAATAAAATTTTGGGACATCACAGTCCAAAATTTATCCAGAAAAATCATAAAAATGAACTTTCTTGGACGAACTCGTATCGAAATTTCGTGAATGTAAAAATCAAACGGTTTCCCGATCTGAGTTATCGAACTAAAAAGTTATCGTACGCGATACCCCTAATACAGTAGTCATTTAACTGACTTCCGTAATTTATTTTTGGAAACGGATTTCACCGATAGTCTTAGAATTTAATTTTATGAACTTAGGCGTGCAAAACCATAATTATTATTAACTTTGAATTTTTTTTAACGCAGTAGAAATTTTCCGGGGTATTACAAAACATGTTACGAAAATATGAAATAGCAACAGATCTGGGAACAAAAACAGATCTGAGAAAAGAAAATACAGATCTACGCCGGGATATGAGAAATTCAAATTTTACCTATTCCTCGCCGCTGCCGTCTACGCCGTCGTCGCTCACTTCACTATCGGCGGTGGCGCGACTATCTTCATCCTCTTTTTCTTCTTCTACCTTTTTCTTCCTTTTTCTCTTTTCTTCCATCTTCTTCTTCTTCTTTGTAGTCGCTGGAATCAGAGGAACTGGTTCTTCTTCTCCGTGAGACTGCTCGTCACAGTCACTTTTGGAAGCCATGCGGAGGAGATAAGGCGGAGGAGACGAGGCGGGAAGAGAAAGTCGTACAGAGAGAAAGTGGATGGAGGAGATGCTGTTTCTTCTTCTCATAGGTGGGAGGTGGCTGGATGGCTGAGGGTGGCGGTGGCGCGACGGCTGGCGGTGGCGCTGGCAGAAATGGGAGGTGGATGGACGGCGGAGGTGTAGTGCCCCGTAAATTCCTTACGTTCTTAAAATTTAAAGATAATTAAATAATGGCTTTGCACGCCTAAGTTTACAATTTTGAATTCTAAGGCTAACGGTCGAAAAGTTTTTAGGGTTAGCGCGTACGAAAAGTTTTTAGTTCGTAAACTCAGAACGGAAAACTGTCTATTTTTTTTACGTTTACGAAATCGCGATACGAACACGCCCTAGAAAGTTCGTTTTTTATGTTTTTCCGGACGAAACTCGGACTGTGTCGTCCCGAGTTTTTGTCAAAATAAATTTTGTAAATTTATTTTTCCAATTATGTTCATACGTTAGAATTTAAGGTCAAACCAAATCGCGACGATTTTGTACCGAACAACGTTTTTCGTCGTTCGTTTTTCCGTAACGTCGGATCGCGCCGGAAAAACCCGTAACCCTCTAAAATTTCTGCATGGCAGCCGACTTTTATTGTTTTTTATTATTATTTTTTAGTTAATTAAGTGGGGAACATGCATGTAGACTTTGTCTAGTTAAATGACACCTTAATATTCACTTTATACATTTTCAACAATTTCATCATATCAAACACTTGAACAAAACCAATTCTTCCCATCTCTCTCTCTCTCTCTCGGCTGCACTCTCTCTCTTTCTCTCTCAAATTGTGTTCTTCACCATTGTTGAAAGCTTCAAGGTCTCAAACAAGGATTCCATCTTAGATCATCATCCAACCATTGAATCATCTAACTCCTTTTACTAATATTCAAGGTAATGATCTCATCTTTAATTCTATCCAACCATCTTTCTTTTCTTTTTCTTTTCTTTTTCTTTTCTTTTTCTTTTCTTCTTCTTTTCTTCTTGATCGAAACTTTTAGAGGATTGGAATAGATGTTTTGATCTTGGAATAATGAAATTGGATGTGTTAGATAGATTAAATAGGGTTTAAAATTGAACAAAAAATAAGAACCCTAATACCTATGTAAATACCGAAATTTTTAGGTAATTTGTAGGATTTTTAATTTTCTTCATTTGATGATTGATTCTTGTTTAATATATGTTTAATTAGTGATTGGAATGAAAAGGAATCAAAAGCCCTATGTGTGTTTGCGAAATTTCAATTAAAATTTGAGTTGAATTTAGGGATTTTATGCATGTTAGTTGGTAATTGATTTACAATTGATTAATTGATGATATAAGAGGTTGATTAGCAAATAAATGTAGTTAATTGGGGAAGAAAATCACCCCCTTAACATCTTTATAAAAACAGAATTTTATAGAGTAATTAGAGGTTTCCACATGTTTGATATAAATGATGAATTGTTGGTTAAATTATGTTGCAAATCATGTTAGTTGATTATAGAATTTAATTGAGAATTTTCTAAAAATGTTTAATGAAACATAAGAGATAAAGATCACCTTATAAGTTGAGTTATAATGATGTTATGATATGTTTTCATGCATGAAAATGATTCACGTTAGACGTAGTTTAACGTCGTAAAATTTGGACGAAATCCGACAACTTTGAAAAATCGCGTAAGAGACGAACATTTAGTCGTAACTAATAATCGAGAAGTCGGATGGGAATTCTAATTTGATATTATTGTTTATGATGAAATTTAGAACAACTTTCTAGTTGACGTCATAAGCTTTCGAGTTGATATAATATGGGCTATAGTTATAGTCGAAAACTAGAACGCGTTTTAAATTTTGTTGGTTTAGTAATTGTTAGTTGAAATCCGACGTTAGAACGTCGTGCTTTTGAGCGAGTTTTTAGAAGGAGTTTGTCACGTACGGAAGTACGTGATGACTGCCTTGAGAGTCCTGTTTCTTAAAAATTGAATACGAGAGCTTAAAACGAACCTAAGACGTTGTACGTCGAACCTATCAAGCAATTAGGGTTTTCACGGCAGTTTTGCGACCCTCGCCGGAAACTGTAATAACTTCCAGCTCGTTTATCAGATTTGTGATCCGTAAATTGGAGAGCGAACCAGACATCCCAATCTTTCCAGTGGTACAGGGATCACCCCCTGTTTCCAAATCCTCTATTCTGGACAGCCTCCAGAGTTACTGGACTGCTTAGTGAAAATTCAGTTTCTTGTTTTCTAAGTTGTTTAGTTCGCAACTTAATTTCTTTCGATCGTTTAAACCGTTTTTATCTAAAGAACATCTCCTTACTGACCCTAGAGTCAATTATAGGACCTTAAGTGATGAAAACCAGTCGCGATCTTATCTTTTATCCTTTCATTAAAGAAGTAATAAACGAGAAATTTCATAAATCGTTCAATGATCTAAAACGTAAATCACCTAAGTTGATTCTTTCCAACTTAGTTTCTTTTAATCTTTAAAGTCGTATTAAGAAATCGACTATCTTCTCTACTGACCCAAGAGTCGAGTATGAGATCTTCCGAGTTCTAAACGAGATTGGTACGAGTCTCGTTTCCCGTTTAAGTAAAACGAATTTAGTAAGAGTGCAAATGCCTAAAAAAATGAAACAACTAAAACTTTCTTCGATTCTCTTTAATCGATTATCTTTACGACCCGTTTTTAAGTATGTTTATTTTACGATGAAGGAGGAAGCCAACAGTAGAGAAAGGACGGAAGATCCAAAGTTGGAAGCTTTTGCTTTAAGTTCTGTAAATGAAGGTGGGTTTTTATATACAAATAAAACGAGCAATGCTCGGAAAATCTTTCTTTATCGCTTTGATATCTGTATTTTCAAAGTGATATTATGGCATGAACTGTTTTATGTTTTATGTGAGTTCTCTTGTACCTATCTTAGTCAGCATTCGTGTTTTCCAGAATTAGAGTTAGTCTAACTAGATTAACTAACGATCGACTCTGAGTTAGCTGCTAAGTGCTTTCCAGAGTTAGTGCACTTGTAACCTGTGGTGTATGTGATATCGTGTTGAGGGGTACCAGCCACGGTGAATTAGAATTGGTCAAGATTGAACGTAACATTAGTCAGAAAATGCTCGCGCGAGTGATTTATGAGAAAAAGTCAGAAAATGTTTAGTAGACACGGATTCTTTCAATAAAACTCCGATGTGCTACACTTATGAAATGCCATATTAATCTATATTTATGATTATGTTTTCGGCATCGTGCCCACTAAGTACGTTTGTACTTAGCCCTGCATTGTTTTCTAAATGTGCAGGTTGAAGCGACAGTGAGCGGCGATGGTTGATGTTGAGTTAAAGGGTAGGATGCTTAGTTAGAACCCTTCCGCTGCCAAACTCTGTATTTCTTTTTGAGATGTACTTTTTGAACAATACTCTGTAGTCTAAGTCTGTAAATATGAACTTAGCTTCTTTTTGTACTTTTGTCGAGTAATCCTTAGGGATTAACTCTTTCTTAATTATATTCAAGTCTTGTTCATGGTTTATCGATGTTTATCAAGTATGTTTAGTCAATTAGCCCCCTTCTTCCCCACTTCTTTAATCCAACCCCAGTCGCACCCCGGCTTCTGCCCTCCCTCGGGATTTGGGGCTATGACAGGAGGGTGGCGTGATTTGGCGGAGGAAACTAGGGTTTTCTGGTGGTGGGAGAGTTTTTTTAGAGAGTGGTGGGAGAGTTTTTTTAGAGAGAGAAAAATGGGGATGGGAAATGAAATGGTGGGGATGAGAGTGGTGGGACACGTTTTTTTTATGAAAAATTGAAAATAACTTCTACCCTATAGTAAGGGTATAATATTCCAAAAAATACATTTTTGGCTATAATTTTACCATATTATGTTCCTTGACAACTATTGTAATCTAAGGGGGGATTTTGTTATATCACTCCTTCACTCTTTATTATAGTTGAGAGAAGTAATTATTGAAGTAAAGAAAGGTAATGTTTTTAATAATTACTTTCCTAAACAAAAATATTTACTTTTCTACACAACAGTGTTTACTACATACATATAAAGAGTATATAGGATTAATATAATACATTCATCATAACTGCTTCAACGCTACTTTAAAAGCATTCATTACAGCGACAAAATATAAGCAATATGACAAATCAGTTTACATGAAGTATATAGTATCTGGGATAAACAAGGAAAAATAAAACATAGTATCATTCAAAAACATCAATGTATCAAAAAGATAACTGAAACAGTAACTACATTTTCTTCTTTCAACAACGTGCAACCAATAAATTCAAATATTAATAACTAGTAGCAGTGTTGTGTATAATAATGTAACAAACCTATCCAGCTACAAATACCACAATCTAAGATTGCTTGCTTGCCAAAAGCAAACTAAATCCACAGAGCAAATAACATATTAAGATAATAAAGACATATAAACTACCTGTGTGAGAGATCTTCAAGCATGTATGATTGGCCTTGAAAAATTTTCATGTGGTGCATAAGGTAGACAACACAATCAACATTTGTCTTGGCACTTTTCCTTGCCAAAGCTTTCTCTTCAATAAGAAATGATGCATAGTCAGAAGCTCGAGGATGTTCCATATCGTGAAGAAATGTCGAGAATTGTTGTTTAGGCATAAAAGAAACAATTTATCAGTACTTTTGTCACAGCCCGAGTTCTAGTGTATAAGAACGACTAAAATCCATTGGACAGTGAAGGTGAAACAACGGAAAATAACAAAGGAACATACTCGAAAACTGTCACACCCCGACTCTCGAGGTGCGACTTTCGAACAACAACAAACCTAAATGACTAACAACTAACTCAAACAAAGGGAACATGCTCGGGGAAAACAAAGATGAAATATAAGGCAATCGAATTTGGTTTTCAAAAGCATAAAGAATAATAACCGAGCATCTCAACTTCACTTTGAACGGGAATTCAAACAAGTAAATCATGCTGATGGGAAAGGAATTCCAATAAAAAGAGGAAAACATACGAGTATATATACATCAAAATAAGGAAATCATGTTCAACAACAAGTCAAGTTACGAGCCCATCGCTCGGGATTACAAGTTAAAGGGGTTACGAATTCAACAGGCATTCAAAGTCTTCGAGCACAACGCTCGGAATAAAAAACGTGAATATTAGAGTACTGGCATCAACAGACATAAGATCAAAAAGATTGCAGCGGAAATTAGCATCAACTCCCAACACTTGCACGTATGAAGACGTACAAATGCCAGTCCGAAATTCTATCAAACTTAACCAACAAAACCAAACCACACCACCAAGTATCCACGCCATCGCCATCCAGTCAACCTGCATGTTTAGAAACACACGCAGGGCTGAGTACTTCGTACTCAGTGAACACAAGCCAAAATATTTGAATAAAGATGCTTTTTAAAGCTATATTAATTGAACTTGCCTTGCCAAACATCACAAGTATATAAGCAGTTTTAAAAACGGTTTTACTTGTGCATGTCAAAACATTTTTATTTAAAACAGACTGCGCAATCAAATAACATAATATAATAGCATGCATCATCTATCACCAATAACATCACTGTGCCGAGAAGTAGGCCTCCTTCTCAAACACTGTGACCAGCCCAACCAAAGCAAGGCTCACAGTCACCTCAACATATACCACACGTGGGTTCCTGCTTTCACAGGATAGTCACATCTTCATATAAATAGATGATAACACATACTAACTTCAATAAAATGGCAAGTCAATCACATTTGAAAAACATATCATAATATTCAATAACATAACTAATTTTCATCGATAGTTTTGGTTCAGAAAAGCCCACCTGACTTCCGAAGAACTAGCTAGGTGGTCTAGGGCTATTTTTCCTCGCTTAATGATCCGTCCGGCTCGATCCTTCATAGTTCGACATCGATAGGTAAGATATATGAAAGACGGAAACAAAGGCGTTGGACTTTAACTGACGGACTTCTATTTCAGTCGTCGCTTTCTTCGTTCTAACTTTTCTAAAAGATCTCACGTTCTCGTCTTTATTTCATTAACTCTATTCGAATTGGTTAACTTTACTACCTAACATCGTATACTTTTCTCGTTCTAATTAATAACTTCATTATTACTATTCTATTACTTGAGCTTTCTTTCAAAGACTTTAGTTCATTCTTAAATTAACAATCAATCATCTATCATACAAATTCAATCATATTTCACATTATAATATTATCATGCATTTAAACACTTATTCAAACATATAACGAATTCATATAAATCAAACATACTTCAAGACACATTAACATGCATTCCATTTGGACTTTAAGGTCTAACTCGATTATGCATTTCCTTTTTATGAAGGCTTAAACTATTAATTCTATCTTTCTTATTTATATAGACAACGCTTCGTTCTACATCCGCTATCTTATAAGGTATTTTATAACTTTTATTTATTTAACAAAAATTCTCTTAGCTCTTAATAACTCTTATGAAATTATAAATTCTTGTTCAATTCTAACTTGATTCTCATTTCTTAACTCGAATATTATTCCGTTAATTATTATCTCGGTTTATCTTTTCTTCGCTTGGTTGGAACGACGTTCCTAAATTAATTATTTACTTAATCTTCTGTCAACTTATTATTCGACATCTTATTTTATTCTCATTTTCTCGATTAACTTATACGAGTGTCTATTTTAACTCGTCTAGCATCTTTTCTCTACTCAAATTAACTTCTTTTTTACTTCTTAACGATTAATTCTTATTAAACTCGGTTTTCTCTATTTTGTTTACTTCTTTAATAACTTCTTCTTTATTTGTTTTAAACTTTTAAGCTATTTCTTACTTAATGATTTCTTTATCTTTTGATAAACATTTTTATGAATTTCTTCACTTTATTATAGAAGATCTTTTTATTGTATTTTTAGTAAAAATTTCAAGTCTTTAAATTTTAATACAATGTATTTAATTAAGAAATCTTTTCATACATCTTTTATTTAATTAAAAGCTTTTCAATTTTTAAGTCTTTTATCAAAACTTCTATTTTTATTCCATCTTCAAATTAATCACTAATATGTACTTAAACATCCAATCCTTTTTAATTATTTTTTTTTTTACACTTAATTTCTTTCAAAAATTTTCAACATGCAATCTCATTTTCTTCACTTAAACACATGTATGATTATACTAACATAACATACAATCATCTCATTGATCAAAACATCACTCAATACATTAACAAAATCATCAAAATAAATTCTCTAATTTTGCTCAAAACACACGGCACACACATGTACTTCTTGTGCATTTTATTTCTCAATTTTTCATGCATATAATCTCATTACTAACATGATATAAATAACAAATCAAGCATCATAATAACAATAACTCAAAGATTTCATATTTTTCCTATTTTTCTTATAATTTTCGGCATTTATCAATTTTTAGGGTTTTAGCTTCTTTTTCTTCTCTTAATTCGTCGATTAATATCTAATGCTCGATTCTCCTAACGAATTCTTCTCACTCGATTAGCACATGCATATCCTAAGTTTGCCTAAACATAAATTAAATAACATGCTTGCATAGATCTTTCCTTTAGGACTTATAGACATACATTTTTACAACTAATCAAATGAAATCATACTTAAATAAAAGGGAAATCCTTCTCTTGGTTCTTGGGATTGAAATGGATGGAAATGGTAGCTTCAAAGCTTGGATCTTGAAAAGAAGAAGGATGTCTTCTTGAATCCTCAAAGAAAAGAAAGAATATAGGATTAATCATCCATAGGGTTTGAGAATAAAAATAAAGAAAAGTGTTGGATAATTCTTGAATTCAACTTCAAGAACTTGGAAAATTCTTACCTTTCTTTGAAAATATGGATGAAATGGATGGAGATTAATGACTTCTACTTCATTTCCATGGATGGAGATCTTGAATCCATGGTTGCATATGAAGAAAAAACAAGAGAGGTGTGAGAGAGAGGGAGTGCCGAGAGTTAGAGAGATTGGGAGAGGTTTGAGAGAGTTTGTCTTTTCTTGCTATAGAGAGAGGGATCGAATGGAGAGAGAGATGGATAATGAATTGTGGTCTCTCTTACTTGTCTTAGATGACTAAGGTTCAAATTCAACAAAGTGAAAAAAGAAATAAACTTGTTGGAAATTGTAAAAGACAAGACTTGATGTTTGATTTGAACTTAACTTGTTTGCACATTTTAAGCAATTCATGTACAAGACATCACTATGGTTTGTTGGTCTTGGAAATTGAGGGATGATGGGAGAGGGGTTGTGAGGTGGTGAGAGAGGGAGAGAGGTGGATGACACGTGTCGTCGTCGTGTCGTTACGGGTATTAATTATCCGGTCGTAAAGGTTTTCCGGGTAAAATGATTCGTATTAATTCCGTTTTGTTCTATTAACGGGTCTAACCTCTTCTCGTTTCACTTTTGACACTAACTCATCCCAATCCTATGTCACGTCTCAAATTAAAAGATTAAAGGCTTCGATCATTTTAGTCCTTTAATTCTTAAAAGAATTTAATCGGCTTATTAATCCGTTTATTAATCCTTCTCAAGACTAATGCCTCATTTCTCTTCTCAATTCTCGGATAAGTTCTTATCCTATCTCAGTGATCTCAAAAGAAATTCTAAGTTCGAAGGTTCTAATTTAATTCCATTCTAGGTTCATCGGCGTAAACATATTTCTCGGCGATTAACGTTATGTTATCTTAATTAAACAAACTTCTCGAGATTTTTCCGGAATTTAATCTCATACTCATTTTCACGTAAACGACTCAACAAACATATCACATCATCATCATCTCAGATAAATAGAACAGATAAATTCACACAAGATTCACAAGGCAATGTAAACATTTTATTCAAAACTCATCGATTAGAAAAGAAAAAATTTTACTCCTAAATTCTCATCTTTGGACTTTACTCGGTTAATTAGACGCTCTCTAAAGGGATAAAAACTCGGGGTATCACAAAAATAAGGGATTATTTATTGAAAGCGAAAACAAATGATTAACTTGCTTTCAGTTATCCATCTCAAAAGCTCAATTAAGTAAACTTATTATGTAAGAGTCGATAGGAAATCAAATAAGGTGTCAAGCAAAAAACTCCTTGATTAAAATCAGAGTTGGAAGAATTTAAAACACGAATAAATATCGGTGTTGCAGCGGAATATTACATCCATTCCCAAAGTTATATGTATGAAGGCATATAACTTAAGCTTAAACAGAACTCGACTCGAAATAACGAATGCCACCAGCACACCGCAGCATCATCATTCGAGCCAACCTGCACGTTTTAGAAATAACATGTAGGGCTGAGTACTTCGTACTCAGTGAACACATGCCAAAATAAATTGAAATCTTGCTCGATAGAGCTATATAATTGAACTTGCCTTGCCAATGCATCACAAGTGTTAGTACAATTTTAAAACATTTAACTTGTGAATGCAAAAATATTTTACTTTCGGGAAACGACAACGTTGTCAAGATATAATATTTAATACAGGTATGAATCATCCACCACATCATCTTTGTGTCGAGAAGTAGGCCTCATTCTCAGACACTGTGACTGGCTAAACCGAAGTAAAGCTCACAGTCACCTCAAACCAATTAAATACCACACGTGGGTTCCTGCCTCACACAGGATAATAATAATCCATGTAGATGATAAATCATACCAAACTCAGATAAAAGGCAAGTCAATTAACTATAAAAACTCACATAATAATACTCAATAGATAATAACATCCATAGTTTTTGGTTTTAGAAAAGCCCACCTGTCATCCAGTGGTTTTACTCGGAATTCCTCGTTTCGTCTCGCTCGTTACTTCTGGACTCCTGACGGAGCGCTGTCGTCACACACTTCGTACAAATAATATTTATAAACACCTCTTGCCCAACAAGGTAGTAGTCAGCGGCAAGCGGGATCGTACCCAAGGGACCTAGTGTAATCTGTTCTTCAGATGTTGCTCAACAAAAGGGTTTTGGTCACGAAGTATCTAAATAACTTGTACTCAACAAATAACAATATCAAATAACAAAAGAGTTTGGATTGGGTTTCGAATCCATGATCCTAATTAATCTTTACTCGTTCATTGGTGCAAAGATATTTAATTAATTGATTTCATCACTTGGTTTAAGGTAAAGATTAGTTAACACCCTAAGGTCACGAAGTCACGATGCTAACACACTTAACCTATGTCTAATCAATTTTACAGATCTTGACCAGAAGGCAAGATCTTCTCTCTTGATCAGCAAAGTCACAAAGACACTTCAGTAACGATGCTGCCTGTCACAGCCCCAAATCCCGAGGGACAGCAGAAGCCAGGGTGCGACTGGGGTTGGATTAAAGAAGCGAGGAAGAAGGGGACTGACTAACTAAACATACATAAAAGACAACATGCATTCAATGAACAAGACTTTACTAATATAAAGGAAGAGTTAATCGCGAAGGATTACTCGACAGAAGTACTCGGAAGTATCTAAGTTCCAGAATACAGACTTATACTACAGTGATTCATCAAATATACATGTTCTCAAAAAGTCTAGAGTTTTGGCAGCGGAAAGAAAGTCATAGCTAAAGCATCCTAACTCCTCAACTCAACTTCAACCACCGCTGCTCTCGTCGCTTCAACCTGCACATTTAGAAAACACATGCATGGCTAAGTACAAAAGTACTTAGTGGGCACGATGCCGAAATCATAATCATAAGTATAGATAATTTGGCATTTCATAATTTGTAGCACATCGGGGTTTTATTTGAAATTAGCCCATGTCTACTAAACCTTTTCTGACTTATTTTCACAATTTACTCGGCCGAGCATTTTCTGGTATGCTACGTACAATCTTGACCAATTCTCATTCACCGTGGCCGGTACCCCTCAACAGGGTATCACATACACCACAGGTTACAAAGTGCACTAACTCTGGAAAGCACTTAGAAGCTAACTCAGAGTCGATCGTTAGTTAACCTATTTAGATTAACTCTAAATCTGGAAAACACGAATGTTAACTCAGATAGGTACAAGAGAACTCACATAAAATATAAAACAGTTCATGCCATAATTATCACTTTGAAAACACAGATATCAAAATGAGAAAGAAAGGTTTTCCGAGCATTGCTCGTTTTATTTTATATGTAAAAGTCCACCTTTGTGATACAGAACTACTAAGTACTAGCTTCCAATCTCCTGATCTTCCGTCCTTTCCTTACTGCTGGCTTTCTCCTTCATCGTAAAATAATAACACTTAAAAATCGGGTCGTAAAAGATAATCGATCATTGAAAATCAAAATAGGCTTTAGTCGTTTCATTTCTTTAGGCATTTGCACGCTACTAGGTTCATTTTAATTAAACGGGAACAAGACTCGAACAAATCTCATTTAGAACTCGAAAGGTCTCATACTCGACTCTTAGGTCAGTAGAGAGGGTAGTCGATAGCTCAATACGACTTAAAAGATCAAAGGAACTAAGTTGGAAAGGAAATCAACTTAGGAAATTAAGTTTTTAGTTCTTTAGACGACTTAGGCATTTTCACGCTTAACTAAAATTCTTTACTTTAACGGATACGAGATACTAACTCGTCTTGTTTAGCACTCAAGGCTCCATACTTGACACTGAGGTCAGTAGGAAGATAATCGTCAAGTTATTACGGCTTAAACGATCGAAAGAAACTAAGTTACGAAAGAAACAACTTAGAAGAATAAATCCTGAAAAATCACTGCGCAAGGCAGTAACTCTGGGGACTGCCCAGAACAGGGGAACTGGAAACAGGGGATGAGCCCTGTATTGTTTGAAAGCTTGTGATGTCTAGTTTACGCTCCAATTTATGGATCTCAAATCTGATAAATGAGCTAAAAGTTATTACAGTTTCCGTCAAGGGTTGCAAAACTGTCGCGCTAACCCTGGTTGCTCGATAGAATCGACGTATAACCTCTTAGATTTGTTCTAAGTTCTCGTACTCGATTTCTCACAAAACTGGACTCTCAAGGCAGTCGACACGTACTCCCGTACGTGAAAGACTCCTTTCCAAAACTCGTTCTTTAGCACGACGTTCTAAACATCGTCGTCTCAACTACCAATTACTAAACCAAAACAAGTTACAAATTCTCGTTCTAGTTCTCGACTATAACTACAACTCATATTATAATAGCTCGAAAGCTCATGTCGTCAACTACAAAGTTATGCCTTAGTCCGTTATAAACAATATTATCAAGTTAGAATTCTTATTCGACTTCTCGGTTATTAAATACGACCACTTATTCGTCTCTTACGAGATTTCAAAAGTTATCGGACTTCGCTCATTTTCTACGTCATCAAACAACATCTAACATAGATCATTTTCATGCATATCATCACTTCATATCATTACTAAATCTCAACTTAGATCGAGTTCTTTGTCTCTTACGACTCACAAAATATTTTTAGAAAATTCCAAATAAATTCATAACAACATCTAATATCATTAACATCATTATTTCATCAACAAAACCTCAACTAAATCAACTACATGCAAACCCCTATTTTTCTCATAAATTTCGGTATTGTCACAATATTAAAGAGGGTGATTTTCTTCATCAATTAACATCATTTATCCCTTTATCATACTACTATATCATCAATTAATCAATTCAAGTCTAATTGCAACATGAAATTGAAAATTCCCAAATCAAAACCCTAGCCCTAAAATCGGTTTTCATCAATTACTTGGGGGTTTTGATTTCTTTTTATTTTAATCCTCAATTGAACACCTCCTAAGCATGATTATAACATCAATTGAAGAATTCAAACATCCCACACCCAAGCCCTAATTTTCGGTATTGATGAGGAATTAGGGCTCTTGATTTTCTTCCAATTTTAATCCTAGAATTCATATCTAAACACATCTAATTACACTAATCGAAGATCACACATCTAATTCATCTACTCCTAAATTTCGATCCAAATGAAAAATAAAAAGAAATGGATTTGGAATGGATAGAAGTGAAGAGGAGAAGATTACCTTGAGCTTTACTAAAGGAAGAAATAAACTTTGATGGTTGGATGAAGACTTGTATGAAATTTCTTGCTCAAGAACTTGATGTCTTCAATGGAGAAATGAAGAACAAAGAGAGAGATAGAGTATGTATGTGTGTTTTCGGTTTTGGGGGGAAGGAAATGAGGTGGAAGATGACTAAATTATGTTATAAAAAAGAAGACTAAGGTGTAAAGTAGGAATAGTATTAACATTAGGTGTCCAATACTTAGGATATAAAAAGAAAATATCTAGTTTAAGAGGGGGAGGGAAGTCGGCCATAGGTAGAAAAAAGAAGAAAATTACGCGCTTTTCCGACGCGATACGACGTTACGGAAATCGAACGACGAAAAACGTAGCTCGGCACAAAATCGTCACATTCCGATTCGACCAAAAATTCTAACGTATTTAACTTAATCGGAAAATAATATTTAAAAACTTAATTCTGACAAAAACTCGGGACGACACAGTCCGAGTTTCGTCCGGAAAATCATAAAAACGAACTTTCTCGGGCGAGTTCGTATCGCGATTTCATGAATGTAAAAATCAGACGGTTTTCCATTCTGAGTTTAAGAACTAAAAATTTTTCGTACGCGATAACCCTAAATACAGTAGTCATCTGACTGACTTCCGTAATTTATTTTCGGAAACGGATTTCACCGTTAATCTTAGAATTCAAAATCGTAAACTTAGGCGTGCAAATTCATTTTTATTATTAACTTTAAATTTTTAAGATCGTACGGAAATTCTGGGGTATTACACTGCCCAACAGGCATTAAGAATAAACAGACCCAAGACAGCCAAGCGGTAGGTCAATACCGACTGCTCTCCAACACCCTTTACCTTCTTGGGCACGAAAGACACTCTTGTGTTAATCCCAAATTCTGTTAATGACTTAATCTCAATATCTAGATGGTGATCAATCAACTTCAATATCAATTAAATCTAGAATTAAGCCTAAGTGTTTCAGGAACAAAATCAATTAACGAACTAACACAATTAGACCTCACAAGTTGAACGAGTAATTTAGAATCACTTCATCTACATCCAACCCAAACGATAAACTTAGCTAGACATAATAGTAAATAAGAACACAAAGCAAATAAAGAAAAACATAGTTAGCATAAATCTGGAAACGGGTTGTTGCCCAAAAGCGTAGTCAACAACCAAGGTCTTGGCTTCACGCCACCAACTAAACTTAAAACAATAAAATACGAAATAAAAGTAAATTGCCCGTAGGACTTGTTTCTTCCTCCATTTCTCTCAACCTAGAATGCAGAACTAATAATAAAAACAACGTAAAACAGGGCTAAGAACTCTCTCCCACATAATGGAGTCGACCACATATATATAGGCGATGGAAATTTAAGGTTTAGGGAAGTTTCCTTGTTGATGAAGGTCTCTTCCATGCATATCTCATCTGCCCTCTCTCTTCATGCATGCACGATACTTCTTTCCTTGCGTGGTGGATATATCCTTTGATTAGGCACAGCTAGGATAAGGAAAAAAATATCCAATCCTTATCCTCTTCCTTGAAGGAAAAGAATTCTGCTGCTACTGCCGGTCCGACTCGCATCCTGCCCTTCATCGTCTGCATCCTGAATTGCCTCCGGTCTTGACCAAGATCCTGGCTCCTCCGAGTACTCTATCTGTTGGCTTAAGGATATGGGGAGGTGCTTCCTGACTTGTAGATTGGATATTTTGATGTTGCCCAGCTACAAGTTTCCAGCCCTATGCCCATTCGCATCGTATCACCATCTCAACAACAGATTTTTCATCGGATTTGCCCAGCATTCACCTGTTCTTCTCTGCACATTATCTCTCGACTTGCGTGTCCTCCCAGACACATATTGACTCGATAAAGACTAAAAACACAAGAAAAACACAAGAAAAGATGGACACAAATATGAGTTCATCAACTCCACTCGGTTCTTACTATCGAACTTCACTCGTTCTTTCAAGGTTAACATTCTTATAAGGACGAGTTCTATTTCTCGAATAAAAGCGAAATCTAAACTCGATTATTCGGATTTCTACTCGACTCAGGATTCTTAACTTATATCGACTTATCTAACTCGATCTTTTTCAGTTTCTCGGCTCTACCCAAGTACTAAACCAATAGACTCTCAGACTCGGGTACTTGACTCAACAACGTCCAATTATTTTAATAATTAAATAATCCACAATATCAAGAAATCACTATTCACTCATACGTCTCGTTTTTCTTGATTTCTCGAGTTAAACGAACTCAAAAAATTATGAAATTAATTTTCGATTTCTAATCTCACAAATCATTACATACAGACTTTCAAATCAAGAATCGATCATTCATAAACAGATAAACGATCGACTTCGATAAATAGATAGAAAAAGAAAAATTTTCCAAATATAATTAAATATTCTAGAAAAATTCTAGAAAATGACACAAATTCATTTAATCATAATTATAAACTCGGAAACTCATTCAAGACTTGGTTATTAACTCATGCTGACTCAACTCTGTTCGAATTTTCAACTTAAAAATAAAAGTTCTCGGTTTTGAATGAAAATACTTTCATTTATCTTATAAAATTTCAACAAATCCAAATATAGAATCGGATTTGAAATTCGAGACCTCATTCAAAAATTCTCGGAATAAAGTAAAATACTATTTTTCTCGTAAAACGTGCACATGTTCTAAAATTCTCAAACTTTCATGATTAGCTTATAATAAATCTAATCGAACAATTTTTTAATAAATTTCAACTTTTGATTTATAAATCGAATAACTCCTAATTTAATTTTTCCCAAGCTTCGACTTTTATTCCATTTCAAGCATAAGGTCTAGTTTTTGCTCGATTCAAGTTCCAACATGTTCGATTTAATTTTTTTAAGCTCATTTGACTCATAATCTCACTTAACTTTATTTTACTTTTAGAAAATCGACTTATTAGTGCATATAAACTTCGTTTTGGCATAACTTTTTCATACAAACTCTGAATTCAGAAACAAAAGGCTATTATACTTATTTTAATCTAAATTTATCTTGGAATCATTGTTTATATCATTGTTCAAACTTCTCACTTATTAAATAAAAATGCTCAAATCATCACTAAACTCATATTCTTAACAACAATCATCAAGAACATAAAAAATTCATCAACTCTTTATATATATCAACTCTTTAGGTGAGAAAAGAGAATAAATCTAGACTCTTGATTTTTGTTGATCAATGGCTCAGATTTAGCGATGCATTATGTTGTAGTAATTTATGCATTACAATGTTTATGCATTAGGTTTTTGTAGTTTATACATTAGAATGTGTATGCATTACATTTCTGCAATATATGCATTACTTATATGATAAAAATGCATTAAAATATACCATTCTCACGTTCTTATATAAATATCATTCTCACCAGATCCCCACCATATATATATATATATATATATATATCAGTTTTCATAAAAAAATTAACCAAATAATTTATTTCTTCACTCAATCCTCAAATTATGCATAAATCTTCATAAACTCATCATTTTATCATCATCTACCCAAAGACATCATAAACTCAAAATTTCCTCAAATATATATTCATCGAAATATTCAAGAAAATTAACAAGGAATTCATACTCATCATTTTCTCCAATTCCTCATGCATCCTATCACTCCAAAATTCATCAAATCATCATCAAATCAAGCATCAAATAAATCAACAAGAACTCTTCTTTTTCCTCTACTTCTCCATCGATTTTTATGAAGAAATATAAGAAAAATTTCTTCTCTTTTTAACTACTTATCTCATAACTCTTAGATAAATTCCTAGACCTCTTTTTCATCATCAAATTCATGCTTCAATATTCATCATATAAATTCCTAAAAATAACCTATCATTTTCGGCACACAAGGGAATTAAACACACACGATTTTTCCTTCATCTTTTCACATACATATCTACATATAAGAATCAAGAATAACATACTTAAAAGCAAGGATTAAAACTCGTTCTTCTTGATCATCATCATCAACAGTTTTGGGGAGGAAGGAAGGCTCAAGTTTTAAGCTCCTACTTTCTATGAACAAACCTTGCAAGGCTTAACTTTTAGACCTCAAAACAAGCTAGGATCGAGCTCCACTCCATGGCACAAGGCTGCCGAAAATCAAAGAAGATGGGAGGAGCGTGAATCCTAGTCTTAAAATGATCACAACGAAGAGAGGATCAAGAATACCTTGTCGGTTTAATCATTGGATGATCGAAGTTTATCTTCCTTGAATTTCCCAAAATTTCCACACGTACTTAATTTCATATTCTCATGCTCATATAACTCATCACATCTTTGTTTCGATTCACTGAAATGAGAAAATTACGCTTTTTGCCCTTCAGGGGCATTTTGGTAATTTTGCATGAAAATTTATTTCTCAAAACTTTTATCACACAGCTTTGCACACAATCACTTATTAACACAATTAATACACACTTAGGCACAATTAAGATAATTAGGATGATTAATTAAGAGTTAAAAGATCAGGGTATTACATCCTCTCCCCCCTAAATAAATTTTGTCCCGAAATTTACTTATCTTAGGAAAAATTAACTCGAGAAAACTTTACTTTTATCTTAACTCTTAAATCTCACGTCGCGTCTTAAAGATCATGGTGTCACCACTGGATCCTAACTAAAGAAATTAACTTCATCTTTGAGAGTTGGATTTTACAATCCAAAATCTCCTCGGGTCTCTTCTCGCGATTCGAATCTGGCTCAAGGGCCATGTCTTCTTGACGATCTACACGCTTTGGATCTTATGAATCTAAGGAGCGTGAAAAACTTTTATACTAGTTCCCACAACTTGGCGGCAATACTAACTTATACCAAACGACGCATATATCCTTACTAGGATTTCAGATGGTCCGATATATCTCAATTTAAACTTTCTCGTTACACTTAAACGGCGGATTTCTCTCGAAGGAAAAATCTTCTGAAAATTTTACCACTAGATGCGAACTCTAACTCTAATCTTCGGCTATCGATTTGTGATGTCTATCGACTCTCGACTTCACTTATTCTCTTTCAAATCTGACGAACAGATTCTAACCTCTCTTTAACTCCTTCATGTCTCATAACTTTTCTCTCGCTTATTTCACTTTAGTAAAGCGGAGAACAACGCTTCTTTCTAAATAAAGCTTCGTATGACGCTATCCTAATCACGTCTAAATAACTCGCGGCCATAGGCAAATTAGATAAGAGGTTTAACTTTGCCCTCAATTGTCATTTTGTCTAGAACAACTATTCTCGACGTATCTTCAAAAATCTGGATAGTCCTTTTGAACTAACCATCCGTCTATGGGCGATAAGCGGTGCTAAACTGCAACTGCTTTCCTAACTCTTTCTTGAAAAAATTTTCAAAAACGCGCGGAGAATTTTGAATCTCGATCTAACGTTGTTGAACTTAGAACTTCATGCAAACGCATTACGAAAATCAAAATCATCTCATTTCTACTTCGGGATTGGAAACGGTTGCAACGGACCGTAAAGGTTTCTGAGGCAAAGACTTCACTCGCTCACTCACTGACATCCTTCTACAAACTTCGCTACTTCACTTTTCACTCCTTCTTACTCGAACTATTACTTCAAATTCTGATTCATCATCGTATTTTCTGGATTTGGGTGAAAGGAGTATTATGAGCTTTGCTCATAACTTCCTTTCTCAGCTCTTTGTCATTGGTTAGGCAGATTCTACTATAGAACGACAAAGCGTTGATGCTTGATTCTTGAATAATCTTGAACTCATTCTTCTCGGATTTTAACCTCAATTCCTCCAAGTCCTCGTCTTTTCTCTAGCAATTTCTGATTCGAGATCTCATGCCTATAGAACTATAAAAGGTGCAATTTCTTGCTCCCTCGACAACAGAAGCTAAACAACTTCTATTCTCATTCTCTCTAACTCTTCTATAAATCGTTCCTCTTCCGAGAGGATAAATCCTAACTTAGAACTCTCTTCTCTACTTAGGGCATCAGCCACTACATCGGCTTTTCTGGGGTGCTAGGGGATCTTACGATCATCATTACTTACTAACTCAAGCTATCTTCTCGGTCTCACACTTATGTTCTTCTGCTCGAAGAAACATTCTAAACTCTTTGATTAATGAATCTCCTGTTGCATCATGCTACACCATTCGTAATTTCTTGAGTGAGGTTGGTGATTTCTAATCTTGAATTGCTTGCACTTTTGCTGAATCAACTTTCATTCCTTCAGTTCCTTCGGATGGCACAACATGTCCTATGAATTTCATTTCCTTTAGCCAAAATTCGCGTTCGCTGAATTTCGCAGTCAACTTCTCATCTCTCAACTCCTCCAACGCGATCCTGGGACGCTTCCCACACTCGACTCTACTCCTCGAATAACTAGAGTATTGACTTTGAATACGGTCTCCAATCTTGTCTAAATAGTCATAGAAGACTTGATTTATTAAATCTATGTATACTACTGGAGCATTCGTTAATCCAAATGACATCACAACTAACTCACAATGTTTGCATCTTGAACTAGAATAGTCTTTGAAATGTCTTCTTGCTTATTCTTCAATTGGTGATAACCAGATTACAATTTGATCTTGGAGAAAATACTGACTCCTTAAGGTCGTCTATCCTTGGCATATGATACTTATTCTTGAGCAAAATCTGGATAGGCTCCTGACAGTCAATAACCATCCTCAGACTACCATCTTTTCTCTTCATAATAGAATTGGTGCTCCACACGGGTTGCACTCGGTGGAAAGGAATCTAAATCCAACATCTTTTATAACAGATTCTTTCACTCTTGAGGCTCCCTTGGTGCCATAATGAACGGCACATTTAAATCTAAGGCTGCTCCGATCTCTAATTCAATCGTGAACTTCAATTGCCTATCTGAGGGCATGTCGGCAGAACTTCTCGGAAAACATCTTCATATTAGCTAACTACTGTTGCTTCATCGATACTCGACTCTTGCTCCTCATTTTTATTCTGATACACACGCGTACCTTTTCTCTTCTTTCATAGCTGAAATCATCGACAATCTCCTCTTCTCAATATTAGGAACTTCGGTTGGCTCTTCAAGTTTGACATGAGATCTACCTCTTATCACATCTAATCGTCGCAAAATTCTCGATTAATTAATTAATACTAAATTATCCATGTCCATATTGAATTTGATTCAAGGACTTAGATAACTCTAAATTCGAGCGAACGCGTGAAACTATCGCAGTCTTACCCAAATAGGGTCACACTCTAAAATCCCGATTTGACTCTTCTCTAACAAAGCCAAGGGTATCTACGCAAACACTTGCTGAAAACAAGTGCGATGTACCAATATCAACTTGGCACACCTCGTCGCTTGATCATACTCGTGAGGTTTTTCCTTGGTCCTCGTCTCCAACTTTCTGCTCCATCACGATAATTTTCTATTGGCGCGACTACTCTTGTCAAGGATGTTGCTGCCTCTTCTGCTGCGACTGGTGGTGTCTCCTTACACGCCACATCTTTTTACTCTGGTGATTTCCATCATTCTACTTCGATTTTCTCTTCATTCTCTGGCCACGAGGAGAGGGCTGAGGGGTTGCGACTTTTGTCATCCGTCTTTGAAATTAAGGAGGTACTAAGGAATGCAATCCTTTTCTCATTAGCATGGCCAATTTTGCATCCAGGGCTCGGTTTAAAACTTCGGCAGAAGTCAGACCACTCTGACTTGCAGGAACTTATTCGGATATCGCGTCTCAAAATAGCGCAAAACAAACGCACCTCTTCTCGTTCGTATCAACTTTGTCGGGGAAAAATGAGCTAACTCACAAAACTTATGATTGCACTCGGCTATTATCATTCTTCTTTCCTCGTCTCAAACTCGCGAATTCATTCGTAGTTTTGCTCTTGATAACTCTTCGGTACATATTTCCCAGATTTAATAGACTCGACTATCAACTTAAACTTTGGCTTACTTTCAAATATTCTACTCGAGGACTCAACAGATAAACTCAAACATCATCTCTAATATTAAACTCGGCATTAACTCAAACTTTTATCTCAACACTATTCTCAAAATCGTTCTTAATGATGCAATAATTAACTCGGTTAAACAAACTCAGGCATAGAACAAAAAGGCTGATCTAACAATCTTTTTTCTCCTGTTATCGGACAATGGCCCTTTTTAAGGACTTATACCAACACGGGGATATAACCATCAAGGTTAATCCTAACATCAACTGGATGTGCTAAATTTCTTAAAACACACGAGACATGAGCTACTACTTCATGTCTGACTCAACTACTATACTTGTCGTCAATTCTCACAATATATATCTCTAACGTCAAATGCGAAGAGATTAACTCTTACACGTAAAATTACTCGATTTTCCACGACTGAACCCTAAACGTCATTCTTGTTTGAGTTCTCATCATCATTTTCTTCTCTCGGCTTTTCTTCAGGATCCTTTTCTAGATTCTCATACTCTTCTTATCTTCTTTTCTTTTGACGACAGTTGGTATCTCCTTGAGATGTCTAAGACCAACTATAGGGGTTGTTCATGGTGAACTCTTGCTTTCGTACTATTCATCCTTGTAAGCTACTCCGGTGTCCTCAACTTCTTGTCATCCTACAGAGAGGTCTCATTGATGTTATCATTGCGTCGGAGGTACGCGGATACGTCAATGTCTCGATTGAGTTCCAACTCTAACTCCTAACTCGACCTTAAACGGCGTCTCGAAGGCTGGGAACTAGAAAACAAAATCAGCTGCTAGCAATAAGCTGGAGGTGGCTTGTGCCTATCGTTAGCCTAAAAGGCTTGGTAATGACTCTCAGGGGAGAGTAAGTGCTAATATGAATATTTTTAACTTATCGTACAAAGAAGGCAAATCTCGGAAAGGATCGTACGAATCATCGGGTCACGTAGTTATAGAGTTGGCTAAGAAGTTTGGAAGGAAATGAACAAATCAGAAAAACAACTCTAGATTATTTGTTGAACTGAAAGCATAACACTCAACACGGGTGAGGCAAAGAAGAAATAAGAAATTAAATGGGGTTGTCCTGAGATCAAGGCTCAGAACTAAGTCCATTCGACTTAAACTGGGGTAGAGGGTTGAATAGTCCAGAGGACAAAGCATTCTCCCTGATGAAATGACATGAGATTGTGGCCATAAAACTTGTTGTAGTTGCTATAGAGTTAGACTCTAAGGTACTGACGTCGAGGTACTGATGCGTCTTCGACTTTTGGGCCATTTGGCCCTAGTTTTCATGTCTTTTTTGTGTCATTAGAGTCTTTCCAGGGGAAGGAAACTGTTGTCGAAGGAATGAAGCTCAGTCCAGGTCAAACAGAGGAAAGGTGGTCAGAATGAGCAGAACTGGATTCGAATCCAGTCGGTTGCAAGGACTACGTAAAGGAGTATGCAAAGCAGGAGATGAATTGAAGCAAGAGACGAGGTTGAAAGGAGGATTCCATGTGAACCCTGAAGCTAAGTTGTTGTTCATCATGCGCATTCGTGGTATTAACGCAATGCACCCAACAACAAAGAAGAATCTTGTAGCTGCTGTGTCTACGAGGAATCCAATCGTGAAGCATGCAACCAGTTTGACCACTACAAAGATTTCCAGTCCATCGTCAAAGCTCAAGAAGGAAAGCCGCATGGAGAAGATTCGCCCAACATCTGCCGAGCATCCATGAAAGGAAGGATTTGGAGGTCAGCGCCCTACCCTAAATAAACAAATCAATCGGAGATCGCCAATCATCAATCCAGCCAATCGCAGATATTCAGAATCTCGCTCAACATGGAAACTGCCAATCATGCCATTTCAAGCTACCCGCCTAGGGTTTTGCTCGCTGCCACTACAGCTATAAAAGTCCAGCCAAAGCGGCTGGCACAATGTTGGAGAATTTATCAGTCTACAGTTCTTAGTCCAAAGAAAACACTTTTATATTTTCTGTTCAAAACAATCTTTATGTGCTTTTAGTTACATTCCGCTGCGAAGAACAAATCCAAGGCTGTTGCCTTAGGTATTTTTAATCCGAGTAATTTCATATTTTCTTTTATTAATGTGTTCTTTTCGCTTATCATATTATATTTAATTATGTGTGAGTAGTTTACTTGGTGAGATTTGGGTATGGGAAATGATTGACTGTTGACATGTGAAATATTCGTGAGGCACTTGTGCCATCGTTGAGTTCAGTAATCCCGAAAGGACTGGAGCAGAACTCATGGGCAGTTCTAACCTAACGGGTAATCTCCGTTTGGTTGGAGCTGTACCATGTCAAGCAAAGGTAGGGCATGACAAACGGCAGCGTTCGATGTGCCCAGGACCGAGTAGCTAAGCAGCACCTGGCATGGTGCTGTAGATCTGGATGGTTAGGATTGGACAAGGGGATACTGCGTCCTTCTTCAGTCTTGGGCTTCTCTAACAATCACCCATCAACTGTGACGAGGCATCAAGCCATGTTTATCGACCAAATGACTCATCTCGCGTATCGTAGGCATTGCAATGACCGGTTGGACGTGGTCCCGGAAATGAGTATCCCGCGAGTAATGTCTACTCTGTAGGTGCGGACATGGGAAGTTTGGAAAAGAAGGTTGGTGAGGGTCATACTTGGAGAGATCGGGTATGACTACTATCTAAGGAGGAGTGAAGCACGGCCTTGTGACCGGGGTGAAGCGTGACCTTCGGACCAGGACGACAACAAGGGATTCAACCATCCTAAGTGTGGAGTATGAACTCTTGAAACGCCCCAATGTCTTTGGGCCACGCCTTGAGTTTATACGAAGCATGGACGGATTCTTAGTGTGCCCATGACCGAATTAACATGTCAACAATGATCATGACCTACCCCAAATCTTACCCCCTTTTATATTTGATTTCCGTCTATTTTATTGTGCAGATACACAGATTGAGATCGTGACAACTCGATTTGTATACTGAAGAGTAAGGTGGTTCATCACTCTCCGTGGGATCGACCCTAGCTTGCCGCTAAGAATAACTAGTCCGGTAGTGGGCATAGGAGCGTGTACTGTTCGTCTGGGGCATACACATGTATTTTGATCGTACCATACGACGGGTGTGTGTCAGGTACTTCACTATCTTTCAAATACGTGATGACGTGCTACGAATTCTATTATCGTCTCATGATAACTCTTTCTCATTTGCTCGTACTCTCGTATCCTTGCTCAGCCTCTTTCATCATCTATCTCGTTCTCGTCTCTCAGAGGTAATTTTAGACTCAAGGCACTAGATAAGTCCACGTCGCGTAGTTGATCACACAATCGTTTTGTCTTTTTGAATTCGAATTCCGAAGCATGATTAAGGGAGAGAATTCTAAAGAATCCTACTTCTTCAAGCAACTTATCAAGCTCGTTACTTCTAGATAAGCGCAAATAGTAATAATTGAATAATTGAATAATTGAAGAAAATAAATGATTAACTTGCTTTCAGTTATCCATCTCAAAAGCTCAATTAAATAAACTTGTTATGTAAGAGTCGATAGGAAATCAAATAAGGTGTCAAGCAAGAAACTCATTGATTAAAATCAGAGTTGGAAGAATTTAAAACACGAATAAACAGAACTCGTTTAAGCAGAATATTACATCAATTCCCAAAGTTATATGTATGAAGACATATAACCCAAGCTTAAACAGAACTCGACTCGAAACAACGAACACCACCAAGAACACCACACCATCATCATCCAAGCCAACATGCACATTTTAGAAATAACATGCAGGGCTGAGTACTTCGTACTCAGTGAACACATGCCAAAAAAAATTCAAATCTTGCTCGATAGAGTTATATAATTGAACTTGTCTTGCCACTGCATCACAAGTGTTAGTATCATTTTAAAACATTAAACTTGTGAATGCAAAATTATTTTACTTTCTGGAAACGACAGCGCTGTCAAGATATAATATTTAATACAGGTATGAATCATCCACCACATCTTTGTGTCGAGAAGTAGGCCTCCTTCTCAGACACTGTGACCGGCTAAACAGAAGTAAAGCTCACAGTCACCTCAAACCAATCAAATACCACACGTGGGTTCCTGCCTCACACAGGATAATAATAATCCATGTAGATGATAAAGCATACCAAACTCAGATAAAAGGCAAGTCAATTAATTATAAAAACTCGCATAATAATACTCAATAGATAATAGCATCCATAGTTTTTGGTTTTAAAAAAGTCCACCTGTCATCCAATGGTTTTACTCGGAATACCTCGTTTCGTCTCGCTCCTTACTTCTAGACTCCACTCGGTTCTTACTATCGAACTTCACTCGTTCCTTCAAAGTTAACATACTTATAAGGACGAGTTCTATTTCTCGAATAAAAGGAAAATCTAAAATCGATTATTCGGATTTCTACTCGATTCGGGATTCTTAACTTATATTGACTTATCTAACTCGATCTTTCTCGGTTTCTCGGTTCTACCCAAGTACTAAACCAATAGACTCTCAGACTCGGGTACTTGACTCAACAACGTCCAATTATTTTAATAATTAAATGATCCACATTATGAAGAAATCACTATTCACATCATATGCCTCATTTTTCTCGATTTCTCGAGTTAAACGAACTCAGAAAATTACGAAATTAATTCTCGGTTTCTAATCTCACAAATCATTTACAAACAGACTTTCCAATCAATAATCGAACATTCACAAACAGATAAACGATCGACTTCGATAAATAGATGGAAAAAGAAAACTATTCCAAATATAATTAAATATTCTAGAAAAATTCTAGAAAATCACACAAATTCATTAAATCATAATTATAAACTCGGAAACTCATTCAAGACTTGGTTATTAACTCATGCTGACTCAACTTTGTTCGACTTTTCAACTTAAAAACAAAAGTTCTCAGTTTTGAATGAAAATAGTTTCATTTATCTTATAAAATTTCAACAAATCCAAATATATAATCGGATTTGAAATCCGAGACCTCATTCAAAAATTCTTGGAATAAAGTAAAATACTATTTTTCTCGTAAAACGTGCACAAGTTCTAAAATTCCCAAACTTTCACGATTAGCTTATAATAAATCTAATCGAACCATTATTTAATAAATTTCAACTCTTGATTTATAAATCGAATAACTCCTAATTTAATTTTTCCCAAGCTTCGACTTTTATTCCATTTCAAGCATAAGGGTTCGTTTTTGCTCAATTCAAGTTCCAACATGTTCGATTTAATTTTCTAAGCTCATTTGACTCATAATTTCACTTAACTTTATTTTAATTTTAGAAAATCGACTTAGTAGTGGACAAAAATTATGTTTTGGCGTAACTTTTTCATACGAACTCTGAATTCAGAAATTCAAAAGGCTATTATACTTATTTTAATCTAAATTTTATCTTGGAATCCTGTTTATATCATATCTCATCAAAAAATTTCCAGTTTTTCTGTAAAATTTTCTGCACAACATAAAAATATCTATGTTTTCAAGTTCTAATATACCTCAATTATTTCTATTTTCACCAATCTAACATCATTTTATTATTTAGAACACATGATCATCAAAATCACAAGTTCTACAACTCATTTAGCACAATTTTTTTTTAAAGAAAAATTCTCAAAAATTCATACTTCTCACTTATTAAATAAAAATGCTCAAATCATCACTAAACTCATATTCTTAACAACAATCATCAAGAACATAAAAAATTCATAAACTCTTTATATAGGTTCGAGTGACGTTCGATCATAGCAGGTATAGTATAGATCCGTTTTTATGGTTGGAGTCAGTTTTTTAATTGATTTCTCTACATTTTTAGTCGGTCTTTTTACTTCTCCCTCTTTTCATTTTCTGTAATACCCCAGATATTTTCTTCCGACGAGAAATAAAAAAAAAGTTAATTAATAATTAAGGCTTTGCAGGCCTAAGTTAAGGATTTTCGATTCTAAGATTTACGGTGAAATCCATTTAAGAAAATAAATTCCAAAATCGGTTGAACGACTACTGTATTACGGTTTTCGCGTCCGATAGAATTTTCATCTAAGAACTCAGATTTAAAAACCGTCTGATTTTACATTCACTCTTTTTGCGAGACGAGTAAGTTAGTAAAAATCCGTGTAATACCCCGGAAAATCTAGACTGTCTTAAAAATTTAAAGTTAATAATAAAAATGGCTTTGCACGCCTAAGTTCATGATTTTGAATTCTAAGACTAACGGTGAAATCCGTTTCCGAAAATAAATTACGGAAGTCAGTTAGATGACTACTGTATTTAGTGTTATCGCGTACGATAACTTTTTAATTCTAGAACTCAGATCGGAAAACTGTCTGACTTTTACATTCACGAAATTGCGATACGAACTCGCCCGAGAAAGTTCGTTTTTATGATTTTTTCCGGACAAAACTCGGACTGTGATGTCCCGAGGTTTTGTCGGAATTTATATTTTTAATATTACTTTCCGAGTAAGAAAAAAATGTCGGAATTTACGGTCGAGCCGGAATTTGACGATAATGTGCCGAGATACGTTTTTAGTTTGTCGTTTTTCGCAACGTCGTAACGAGCCGGAAAAAGCGCGTGGTTGGATATTTTTTTTTATTATGGCCGACTTCTTTGCCTTTAGTAGTAGGATATTCTATTAGTTTATAATTAAATTGATATGACTCATATGTTCCTACACATTCTAATAATTAAATAACTAACACCTAAGCTAAGTAATGATATATCTTAAAGTTGTCATCTCTCTCAATTCACTCCCTCTTACACACGGCTATACACACACCCACAAAATCCTTTTCCAAAATTCTCCATCTCCATTGAAGCTTCATCAAGGTTTCTTGAGGATTTCTTCATCAATTGATCAATCATCCATCAAATTCCATTCTATCTTTCATTAATCATCAAGGTATTCTTCATAGCTTCACTTCTATCCATTTGGAATTTCTTTTCCCTAATTTTAAGTGTGGACCGATTTTTCCTAGATAAAATTATGATGATTTAGTCTTAATTCTTATATTATAGATGGATAGAAGTTGATCCTTATGAAAGAAATGGAATGAAAATCATAAAAACCCTAAGTAGACTATGGACCGATTTTTAGGGGTTTCTAATAGGATGTTCTAATTATTAAATTGGTTGGATAATCATGTTTAGGAGTAGTTTAATTAGTGAATTAAACAAGAAGAAATAAAAAGCCCTAATGAATTGATGTGGACCGAAAAATAGGCTTAGGGTTTCACAAATTGAATTTAATTAATGTTGTTGTGAGGATAATTGTTGGTTAATAAGTGTTGTAGTAGGTTTATTAGTGGATTAATGGAATGAATTAGAGAAGAAAATCACCCCACCTAAATATATGTTAGAACCGAAAATTTATAGGATTTGGGGTTTAATGAGATTTGATCTTTAATGATGTTATAATGATAGAATAAGGTTCCTAATTATAGTAGTTGATGTTATGGATTAATTGGAATTAATCTAAATTTTATTATAGAAATTGTAAGAGGCGAAAGTCCTTAAATAAATCGGGTTTGGTTAATGATATAAAATAATGACGTACGTAGTAATGAATCTCGATAGATGTGGATTGATAATATAGAATTTGATTGAAATCCGATGACTTTGGAAAATCCGTAAGAGACGAACAAATGTACGTAATTAATGATAGGAAAGTCGAGTAGGAAAGATATTTGGATATTAATGATCGTTTGGATAAATGAACAACTTTGTAGTTGGCAATGTGTTAATCCGAGTTATGAATTGTTGAGTTACAGTTATAATCGAGAAGTTGGGACGAGAATCTTAACTTGAATTGGTTTAGTAATTGGTTAGATTGAACGACGATGTTTTTATCGTCGTATTTGTAAACGAGAAATGAAAGGGAGTACTTCACGTACGGGAGTACGTGATTACTGCCTTGAGAGTACAATTCGTGAGAAATCGAGTACGAGAACTTAGAACGAACCTAGGAAGTCATACGTCGATTATATCGAGCCGTTACTGTTAGCCGCGGCAGTTTTGCGACCCTTTCCGGAAACTGCAATATCTCTTAGCTCGTTTATCGGATTTGAGATCCGTAAATTGAAGAGTAAACTAGACATCCAAGGCTTTCTAACGGTACATGGAACATCCCCTTTTTCGGGATGCTCTGTTCTGGAAAGTCCCCAGTGAATATCTAAAACCTAAATTTCGAAGTTGTTTTCTTCTCATTCGATCTTTTGAGTCGTAATGAGTTATCGACTATCATTTTTACTGACCTTAGTGTCAAGTAAGACTTCTAAACGAGAAATGTTCGATTCTCGTTCCTTTTAACTGAAAGAATATACATTAGCGTGCAAAGGCGTAAAAGCTTAAAAGCGTATGAAACTAATTTGATTTCGATTTCGAATTCCGTTTTCTTTTTATCAACTCGATGACTTATCGAAGTTATGATTATTTACGATGAAGGAGGAAGTCAACAATCGGGATAAGGCGAAGGATTAAATGACGGGAATTCGTTTAATAGTTCTGTAACGTATAAGGTGGGCTTTCCTATTTATAACAAACAAAATGTGGGTTTTTCCACAACTCGAAAGTAATGTTTACAGCTTTGATAACTGTGTTTATCAAAACGTGATTATCAGGCATAAACTGTTTTGTGTTTTATGTGAGTTCTCTTGTTTCTTCTGAGTTGGCTGACTAGCTTTCCAAATTTATTAGTTAGCTGACTAGTTAACTTTCGATCGGCTTTGAGTTAGCTATATGCTTTCCAAAGTATGTGCACTTTGTAGCCTGTGGTGTATGTGGTATCCTGTTGAGGGGTAACCAGCCACGGTGAATGAGAATTGGACAAGATTTGAACGTAACATCTGTCAGAAAATTTTTGGCCAAGCTACATTGTGAAAGTAATAAAATGTTTAGTAGACACATGTTCTCTTCCAAACAAAACCCCGATGTGCTACAAGGACTAAATGCTTGATTTATCTATACTTATGATTATGTTTTCGGCAATGTGCCCACTAAGTACTTTCGTACTTAGCCGTGCATATATTTCTAAATGTGCAGGTTGAGGCGACGGAAGTGATGGACGATTGAGTTAGGATAGAGTTGAGTTGAAGAATAGGAAGACTTATGTACTTAGTCTCACTTTTCCGCTGCCAAACTCTAGACACTCTAAACTCTTTTGATGTTATGTAAATAAACCACTGTAGTATAAGTTCTGTAACTTATAACTTAGATGTTTTTGTGTACCTTGTTCGAGTGATCCTTCGAGATCAACTCCTTCTTTTGTTATAAAGTCTTGTTCATAGAAATTATGTAGTCCTTTATGTATGTTTATTTCAGTCAGTCCCTTTCTTCCCCGCTTCTTTAGTTCAATCCTAGTCGCACCCCGACTTCTGCCATCCCTCGGGATTTGGGGCTGTGACAGAGTGGTATCAAAGCAATCGTTTCTGCTCTGTATACGAGTCATCCTTCGAGTAGTAAAATAGAGTATTCATTCATACTCTATATCGAGTCTTCATTCGAGTTGTGAGATAGAGTATTTGTATATACTCTAGACCAGAATCTTCTTTCAAGTAAAGTTAAGATTTAGTTATAACACTAAGTTAAGATTGTAGATGACAACTCAACCTTCCGCTACGTCGACTCAACGAGGAAAAAAAAAATTCAATGATATGATTTCTTTTCAATAAGAAATTTTTGAATGATTATTCAACGAGTAAAGAATAAAAATGGTGCCAAAATACTTTTCATTTATGAAAGTATAAGAATTTATACTTTGTTTGGTTATGTGATTATGTGATAGTACAAGTACTATCTTATGTGAAATTATTTGCGCAATAATTTCTTACTTTTTGAAAAGGTTTATTTGGTACAAGAATCTAGACGAATTCTAAGGGTTTCTCCCGGTTCATTGAGAACATAGACTTTGAAACCTAAGGTCTTCTCCGACTATTCGAGAACTTAGACGTTTTAAGAAACGTTATTCTAAATGATTTCGAAAGGAGATCCCCAAAACGGGAAGAACTTCTACAGACAGATGTCACGTGTGTGTAGTGACCTGAACAAGACTTGGCAAAATCGAATCTTGTTTTTATACTTAGAAGCCGATAATAATTTCCTTCGAGGAAATGAAATGAATAATGATGGGATGAAATAACTTGGTACCAAGTGAACGAAAGAAACGAGTAAACGTACGAGAAACGTTGGCTTCATATTAAGAAGGATGTGATCGAGACGAAGAGGACAGAATAAAGGGAATCAAAGACGAATGAAATAAATAAATGTTACTTACGTATAAGTAACATGACGACGTCGTACCGTTTTGTTTTTCAGCGGAGTTCGCTATGTACGGACTTCGAGAGGGAGATATGTATAAATATTAAGAATCAAGCACGAAGCTTGATTAAATTTGTCAACAATCGATTGAATCCAACGACGATTAGAACTTATGTTCTAAAGGTTATTCCCTAATTATCATTCCAATTTCTTTTGGAATTTATTTCTATACTTCGTTTTGAACGAAGACTACGACGAGTACGTATATTAAGGGTCATGAACGACAAAGTCTTACGTAAATAAATGTTGCTTTCGAATAAGTAACATGAACAAAGTGAATGCACTTGTTTTAACGAGTGAGAATTGATAAGAAATTTTCTTCGTGGAAAAAAAATATATTAAGATAAGGAATGGAAATAAAATCTTGAAATTTTATTTCTATATATTTTTTGTACGAGTGCAATTTTTCTATGAAATTGCTAGATATTTAAGATAAGTTTGTCGTTTAAGTGAGGTGATATTACAATTGAATAAGGAATATTCATTGTAATTTAAGGTTTTCCGTAAGATAAGATATTGTCCTACCTGTTATTGATCCATGTACCTTAAAAACCTTGTAGGATGACTTCTAGTAGTGATATGGCTCAGGAGAGTCAATCCCCACCACAGCGTACTTGGGCAGATCATATTTTGGATAAGTATCGAGTTTTCGAGGCAAACCCGAGACATGATATAGGACAAGGATTAGTAACTACTCGGCATTCTATTACAGAGGATTAGGCTATCTTCGACTTGATTAGACGTCTCCCAGAGGAATGGCATGGTTGGGCACACGATATGGCATGGTACTACTTTGGGACATTCAACGACGACGTAGAGCCGACAGGTGATTACAATGTATTCGCTTTAGAGGTACACAGGCGGTTCTTCCAGAACAGACACATGGCAGCATATCCCATTCAGGTGCATCCTTCCTACACTTACTTCCAGGCGGATTCACAGTCAGATCATGGCGAGATAGGTCCAGAGATGGTTGCACAGTTAGAGATTCCTCCAGCAATTGTACCCTAGCAAGGGCACATAGGGGTTAGTTTCAGAGGCAGAGAACCCGGTGATAGATGCAGAGACAGATGATGGGTTAGGATTTCCTGCTCCTTTCCTACCCGAGCCTTCTGTGAGAGTTCGAGGACTGTTCGAGGCAGGACCAGAGTACTTGGACATAGACGCAGAGCTTACCGCCTTGTTACAGTTACCATCTTCATACAGACCGCTTGACGAGATTTGTGCAGAATTGGCTAGAGTTAGAGCAGAGTTTGAAGGAGGACAATCCAGGGTCCGTTTCAGGAAGAAATACGAGTCTAGTTCCCTTCCCGACCACCTGCTGCCTCCGAAGAAGCGGGCATTAGTGATTTACTGGGATTACCTGGTTTCAGATACCGAGATGACAGTTTCAGAGGTGTCTGCACCGCCACCACTTACACTTGTGTACGACACTACTTTGAGGATTGACGAGGCACTCCAGCTCGTTTTTGGTTCAGAAAGTGAGGAGGAGGACCCAGATGAGGATCCGCAGGAGGACACTAATGAGGATCCAGACAAGGATCGAACGAGGACCCTAAGGAGGATTAGGCCATAGAGGGCAGTGGGGACTTGACTGCAGCGAGTTGAGTAGTGCATCAGGGACGCTTATCAGCAGAGTTAGTAGTCTCTTTGGTTACGTACATAGTCGGATCAGTAACTAGTTTTTGTAGTACCCTAACGGATATGAAATTTTTGTGAATCGTTTCAGTTCTAGTACTCCCAGTAGTACAGTAATGCATTCTGTTAATGCAACCTGTACAGTGATAGGCAGATAGTCTAGTTTAGACTCGTAATAGTCTAACTTTTTGTGTAAGACCTCGTTGGAGGCAAAATCCATATCTCTTTGATGTATACATATATACATGACCCATGAGAGGGTTTTTAATCGCGAGGAAGTTTTTATAAATCGTAAAATCAAATCAGAATGCAAATGAACTCGTGTAACGAAAATTTGGTTTAACTTTAAAAGTTAAAAGATTAAGGGGATAGTATCGAAGTTATGTTTGAATTTCTTTTCCACGAACTTGATTAAGTTGGAAAGTGGGTTAGTGAGTAACAGAGGGCTTAAAAGTAAGGCACTAATGGAAATTTTCTATTCCCTATAGTTTTAAAAAAAAATGCCGTCAAGAAACATTAACAACAGAAGAGGTCGAGGACCTGGTAGGCCCCGAGGACGTGGAAGACGTCAGCCAGAGAATGAGAGAGAACAGGAACAGGAACGAAATGATACCCCATCCCCATCACCATCACCCCCACCCCCACTCCGTAGGGACATTAAGGATCTTTTCCTCAAAAGAAACCCCCCAAAGTTTGATGGATCGGGCAACCCTAGCGATGCTGAGCTATGGGTGTGATCAACTGAGAAAATTTTCAAGCTCCTTAGGTATACCGACGAGGAAAGACTAGCATGTATAGCTTTCTAACTCACCGGACCGGCAGACTATTGGTGGGAGACTCGACATAAAGTGATACCTGCAGAACACCTAGCTCAATTTACATGGGAAGAATTCAGGGAGGCGCTGTACGACAACTACGTGCCTAAGACTTATAGGGCTCAGAAGGAAGCTGAGTTCTACAATCTGAAGCAGGGTAAGATGACGGTTACGGAATACGATGCAAAATTCTGTGAATTGTCAAGGTATGCGCCAACTCAGGTCGATACCGAGGAAAAGATTTCTAAGAAATTCAGAAGTGGACTAAGACACGAATTGGGACTCGCTTTAGCCAGTCACGGGGGACTACGCTATACGGACGTTTTAGGACGAGCACTGGAAATGGAGGCCGTTGTGCCTGATGAGAAGAAAACCATAGCACCTACATCAGCTCCAACCCAAAATAAAAACCGAGGCTATTATAACAACAATAATAGCGACTTCCAAGGAAAAAGAAAATGGGATAGAGGAAGTAGCAGTAGCTACAATAAGAATTTCAATCAGGGTAATCAAAGAAAGGGAAATCAGCAAGGCTACCAGCAGCCTAGTCAGAACAACAAGAAGAGACAATGGCAGGGAAACAACCAGTCAGGATTGTATTTACAAGGGAACAATCAGGCCAGACCATGGAAAGGAAATAATCGGCAAAGACAGCCGTAGGGACAACAGCAAAACTCTAACCAAGGAGGAAATAACCCAGGGATGGTTACTTATCAGGTTTGCCCAAAATGCAATAGAACCAATCCCGGCATTTGTCAAGTAGGCACGGGTGTTTGGTTTAACTGTGGACAGGCAGGGCATGTGAAGAGGGATTGTCCTACGCTACTGAGAACAGCCGGACAGAATCAGCAAGGACAGCCCCAGCCTTTGAGGGCAATTCAGGAACAGCCTCAGCAACGGATGCCGCAGCAACAATTTCAGCAGCATGCGCAGCGACAGCAGAATGCATGGGCATGCGCCAATAGGCAGACTGGGAAGAATAATGGAAAAGGAAACTTAGCAGGTATGGGAAAACCTCACAACATCCCTTTTTGAGATATTGTTTGATACTGGCGCATTGCATTCCTTTATTTGCTGGCTCGTGTGCCGATAACCTAGACATCAGACCCGTAAGAGCTGCACACCTTATGAGAGTAGCTACGCCTTCAGGAGAGAACATTACTTCTACGCATGTTTGCTCTAACTTAGAACTAGAAATCGAAACTCCTAAGGTTAAAGCGAACAACATAAACGTTATGATAATGTAGGACGTAGACATAATCTTAGGAATGGATTGGTTGTCAGAGAATTATGCCACGATTCTCTGCAACGAGAGAAAAATCTCTTTTCAACCCCCGGGTAGAGAACCAACCGAATTCCACGGAATTTCAATGGGTAAAGGAGTACCGATTGTATCGGCGCTACAAGCCACGGAGTTAATATGGAAGAAAGGTATCACAGCTTATCTTGTGTACCTAGTCAGGGAACCAGGAGCCAAGAAGACCACCCAAGACGTAAAGAATGGGAATGAATACGAAGACGTCTTTCCAGAAGTTTTGCCGGGATTGCCACCCGATCGACACGTAGACTTTACGATCGATTTAGAGCCAGGAGCAGCTCCTAAATCCTAAGCCCCATATAGGATGGCACTGAAAGAATTAGAAAAAACTTAAAATCCAGTTACACGAGCTATTTAGACCTTGGTTTCATCAGACCAAGTGTCTCACCTTGGGGAGCGCCAGTAGTGTTTGTTTATAAAAAAAGGATGGTTCGATGAGGATGTATCTAGATTATCGAGAACTGAACAAGATCACCCTCAAAAACAAATATTCTTTGCCAAGGATAGAGGATTTGTTCGACCAGCTCAAGGGTGCAAGAGTGTTTTCCAAAATAGATTTAAGATCAGGGTATCAGTAGCCGAAGATTAAAACTGAGGACGTACCTAAAGACCGCTTTTCAAACCAGATAATGCGATTCTTTTGAAGGCAGAATTTGTATCCCTGACAACCATAACGAACTGAAAAATGACATCATGAGTGAGGCTCACGATATGCCGTACATAGCACGCCCAGGAAGTACGAAGATGTATCAGGACTTGAGAAAGAATTTCGGGTGGAATGGACTAAAACGAGACGTTATCTCGTTTGTAGAAAGATGTTTGGCATGTCAGCAAGTTAAGACTTTACAACCGACGACCATATGGATTGTTACAGCCATTGGATATCCCAGAATGGAAATGGGAAGGAATAGCCATGGACGTTGTGACAGGCTTGCCTAAGTCAGGAAGAGGAAACACAACTATTTGGGTGATTATCAATAGACTTACGAAATCAGCTCTCTCCTTACCGATTAAGACTACGTAAGGATAAAAAAAAATTAGCTCAGTTGTACGTCAGAGAGATTGTACGTCTACATAGAGTACCGAAGGTCAAAATATTAGATCGAGATGCCAAATTCATTTCCAGATCTTGGGTCATTATGTAGAAAGAATTGGGAACCAAGCTTAACTTTAGTACAACTTTTCACCCTCAGATAGATGGACAGTCCAAGAGGACGATTCAGATTTAGGTTGATATGTTAAGGACAGTGGTATTGGATCGAGGCGCGAATCGGGATGACGTTTTACACTTGGTCAAATTCGCGTATAACAACAGCTATCAGGCCACAATAGGAATGGCGACTTACGAGGCATTGTATGGACGAAAAGTAGATCACCACTTATTTGGGACGAAGTGGGTAAAAGGAAGAACCTAGGACCAGACGCGATTAATGAGATGATTGAGGATGTACGGCAGATTTGAGATAGAATGAGGGAAGCCAGAGCCGACAGAAGTTATATGCCGACGACCATCGTGAGGATCTTAAGTTTTGAGATTGGGATAAAGTTTTCCTTAAGATTGCGCCTTCTAAGGGAATTGTTAGATTCGGCCTTAAGGGTAAATTAAGACCGAGGTTCATAGGACCTTAAAAAATCCTCGAGAAAATAAGACCCGTTGCTTATAGGTTGGCCTTACTGCAAAGTTAAGAAGTGTCCATAACGTGTTTCACGTTCTCAATTGAGAAAATACATCTATGACCCTAAGCACGTTATTAGTCAGCAAGACATAGTTCTTGAATCTGACTTAAGCTACGATGAAAAACCAATATCAATTTTGGGATAGAAAAATTCAAAAAAATTAATAACCAAATCGATACCAATCGTAAAAGTATTGCGGAATCATCACGGGCAGGAAGAAGTCACGTGGGAGCTCGAGGAGAGGATGAAAGAGAGGTATCCTCATCTTTCTGATAAAGATATGCAAATTTCGGGACGAAATTTTTTCCAAGAGGGGTAGGATGTAATACCCCGAAAAATCTCGACTGTCTTAAAAATTTAAAGTTAATAATAAAAATGGCTTTGCATGCCTAAGTTCATGATTTTGAATTCTAAGACTAACGGTGAAATCCGTTTCCGAAAATAAATTACGGAAGTCAGTTAGATGACTACTATATTTAGTGTTATCGCGTACGATAACTTTTTAATTCTAGAACTCAGATCGGAAAACCGTCTGACTTTTACATTCACGAAATTGCGCTACGAACTCGCCGGAGAAAGTTCGTTTTTATGATTTTTTTTGGACAAAACTCGGACTGTGATATCCCGAGGTTTTGTCGGAATTTATATTTTTAATATTACTTTCCGAGTAAGAAAAATACGTTGGAATTTATGGTCGAGCCAGAATTTGATGATAATGTACCGAGATACGTTTTTAGTTTGTCGTTTTTCGCAACATCGTAATGAGCCGGAAAAAGCGCGTAATTGGATATTTTTTTTTATTATGGCCGACTTCTTTGCCTTTAGTAGTAGGATATTCTATTAGTTTATAATTAAATTGCTATGACTCATATGTTCCTACACATTCTAATAATTAAATAACTAACACGTAAGCTAAGTAATGATATATCTTAAAGTTGTCATCTCTCTCAATTCACTGCCTCTCACACACGGCTATACACACACCCACAAAATCCTTTTCCAAAATTCTCCATCTCCATTGAAGCTTCATCAAGGTTTCTTGAGGATTTCTTCATCAATTGATCAATCATCCATCAAATTCCATTCTATCTTTCATTAATCATCAAGGTATTCTTCATAGCTTCACTTCTATCCATTTGGAATTTCTTTTCCCTAATTTTAAGTGTGGACCGATTTTTCCTAGATAAAATTATGATGATTTATTCTTAATTCTTATATTATAGATGGATAGAAGTTGATCCTTATGAAAGAAATGGAATGAAAATCATAAAAACCCTAAGTAGACTATGGACCGATTTTTAGGGGTTTCTAATAGGATGTTCTAATTATTAAATTGGTTGGATAATCATGTTTAGGAGTAGTTTAATTAGTGAATTAAACAAGAAGAAATAAAAAGCCCTAATGAATTGATGTGGACCGAAAAATAGGCTTAGGGTTTCACAAATTGAATTTAATTAATGTTGTTGTGAGGATAATTGTTGGTTAATAAGTGTTGTAGTAGGTTTATTAGTGGATTAATGGAATGAATTAGAGAAGAAAATCACCCCTCCTATATATATGTTAGAACCGAAAATTTATAGGATTTGGAGTTTAATGAGATTTGATCTTTAATGATGTTATAATGATAGAATAGGTTCCTAATTATAGTAGTTGATGTTATGATTAATTGGAATTAATCTAAATTTTATTATAGAAATTGTAAGAGGCGAAAGTCCTTAAAAAAATCGGGTTTGGTTAATGATATAAAATAATGACGTACGTAGTAATGAATCTCGATAGATGTGGATTGATAATATAGAATTTGATTGAAATCCGATAACTTTGAAAAATCCGTAAGAGACGAACAAATGTACGTAATTAATGATAGGAAAGTCGAGTAGGAAAGATATTTGGATATTAATGATCGTTTGGATAAATGAACAACTTTGTAGTTTGCAATGTGTTAATCCGAGTTATGAATTGTGAGTTATAGTTATAATCGAGAAGTTGGGACGAGAATCTTAACTTGAATTGGTGTAGTAATTGGTTAGATTGAACGACGATGTTTTTATCATCGTATTTGTAAATGAGAAACGAAAGGGAGTACGTGTTGACTGCCTTGAGAGTACAATTCGTGAGAAATCGAGTACGAGAACTTAGAATGAACCTAGGAAGTCATACGTCGATTCTATCGAGCCGTTAGGGTTAGCCGCGGCAGTTTTGCGACCCTTTCCAGAAACTGCAATATCTCTTAGCTCGTTTATCGGATTTAAGATCCGTAAATTGGAGAGTAAACTAGACATCCAAGGCTTTCTAACGGTATAGGGAACATCCCCTGTTTCGGGATGCTCTGTTCTGCGCAGTCCCCAGAACCTCTGTTTTGTGCAGTGAATTTCTAAAACCTAAATTTCTAAGTTGTTTTCTTCTCAACTTAGTTTCTTTCGATCTTTTTAGTCGTAATGAGTTATCGACTATCATTTTTACTGACCTTAGTGTCAAGTAAGATTTCTAAACGAGAAATGTTTGATTCTCGTTCCTTTTACCTAAAAGAATATAGATTAGCGTGCAAAGGCCTGAAAGCTTAAAAGCGTATGAAACTAATTTGATTTTGATTTCGAATTCCGTTTTCTTTTTATCGACTCGATGACTTATCGAAGTTATGATTATTTACGATGAAGGAGGAAGTCAACAGTCGGGATAAGGCGAAGGATCAAACGACGGGAATTCGTTTAATAGTTCTGTAACGTATAAGGTGGGCTTTCCTACTTATAACAAACAAAATGTGGGTTTTTCCACAACTCGAAAGTAATGTTTACAGCTTTGATAACTGTGTTTATCAAAACGTGATTATCAGGCATAAACTGTTTTGTGTTTTATGTGAGTTCTCTTGTTCCTTCTGAGTTGGCTGACTAGCTTTCCAGATTTATTAGTTAGCTGACTAGTTAACTTTCGATCGGCTTTGAGTTAGCTATATGCTTTCCAAAGTATGTGCACTTTGTAGCCTGTGGTGTATGTAGTATCCTATTGAGGGGTAACCAACCACGATGAATGAGAATTGGACAATATTTGAACGTAACATCTGTCAGAAAATGCTTGGCCAAGCTACATTGTGAAAATAATAAAATGTTTAGTAGACACGGGTTCTCTTCCAAACAAAACCCCGATGTGCTACAGAGACTAAATGCCTGATTTATCTATACTTATGATTATGTTTTCGGCATTGTGCCCACTAAGTACTTTCGTACTTAGCCCTGCATATATTTCTAAATGTGCAGGTTGAGGCGACGGAAGCGATGGACGGTTGAGTTAGGATAGAGTTGAGTTGAAGAATAGGAAGACTTATGTACTTAGTCTCACTTTTCAGCTGCCAAACTCTAGACACTCTAAACTCTTTTGATGTTATGTAAATAAACCAGTGTAGTATAAGTTTTGTAACATATAACTTAGATGTTTCTGTGTACCTTGTTCGAGTGATCCTTCGAGATCAACTCCTTCTTTTGTTATAAAGTCTTGTTCATAGAAATTATGTAGTCCTTTATGTATGTTTATTTCAGTCAGTCCCTTTCTTCTCCTTTTCTTTAGTCCAATCCCAGTCGCACCCCGACTTCTGCTGTCCCTCGGGATTTGGGGCTGTGACAATCCGTTTTCATTATTTTTCTGGATAAAATTTGGACTCTGATGTCCCGACTTTTTATCGGATTTTGAAAAACGAATTAGGTTTTCTGAGTATGTAATTTATTTCTATTTTAACGGACGAATTAGATTTCGTCGAATTCATAACCAACTCAGAAATCATTTAAGAGCCGGAAACAAGATATTTCCGCCGAATTTTCGCAAACAAACGCGCCCTTAGCGACTCACCCCCTTAGTTAGATTTTTTCTAACACCTTTATGTATCTAATGGTGAGTCATCTCTCCCTCTCTTGTCCCTCTCTTTACCGCCACCTCCCCCATTCTCTCTCTCTCATTTTTCTTCTTTTTTCCTCCATTGAAACTCATCATCAAAGCTCTTCTCAAGAACACAAGACCTTCATCTACCGATCAATTCCATTTCCGAGTTCATATTTCGCAAGGTAAGAACATCTCCTACGCAATGAACCGAACAAAGTCTTGATTCCATCCACTTCATTTTTTTCGAAACTTAAGAGATGAAGAAGCATGTTAATTCTTGTTCGATTCATGTTCTAGTATGCTTAGGAATAGATTCTATGGATCGAATCATGAAGAAAATCGTTCCCCTTTGAACTATTGTTAATACCGAAAATTTTTAGGATTTTAGGGGTTTGATCATAGTTCGATTTCTTTGATGTTTGATCCATAGATTAGTGATCTACATGTTGTTAATTGACTATGTGAATTAAATTAGAATTTTCTAAAAAATAAAAATGAAAGGGTAAGAGAAGAACAAGTGAGGTTTTGATGAAGAGGATGATGTGTTTTGCATGATTTGTTAGTGGAAATGAGATGTAGTATGCATGTAGATGAATATATATTTATTTGAGATTTTTCTAAAAATAAAACGAAAAACGTAAGAGACGGAAACACGTCGTTAAGTTGAAGCTCGTTAATGTTTTGATAATATGGTTTGCATATTAGTGATGCTCGTTAGATGATGATCGTTGTTGTAAAATTTGAACGAAAACGGAGAACGTAAGATTTTCGTTAAGAGACGAACAATCGATGATAAGTCAAGGATGAATAATGTTTTGGGTTTGTGATTTGAACCTTTGATAATCTTGATAGTTAATGATCGTGACCGTAAAGTTTCAACGATTTCTAAGAAGTTTCGATTTTGAATAAGAGACGAAGAATCGAGTTTAAAAGCCGTAGAAAAGTCGAATAAGGAAATCCCTTTTAATAATAATGTTTGTTATTGATTGACGAACGATATTGTAGTTAACGACGTTTCCATCCGAGATACGAGACGTTATGAGATATAGTTAAGAATCGAGAAGTGAATGAACAAAAATGAAATAGAAATTTGAATTTGTTTTAGTATAGTAAATGGTTAGTTGGAAATGACGAGGAAATGCTCGTCGTTTGTTAATCAAAAGTCGTGAATATGGACCCGATTATGAGATACTGTATGTAGACTGTCTTAAGATGAAAATTTCGTGAAAATAAAAGTGGAATAGCATTAATCGAACCTAGAAAGTCTTGCGTCGAGTTTATCGAGCAATAGGGTTTCTACGCGGACTGTTTTGCGATGCATTACGGAAACTGTCATAACTTGTAGCTCGCTTAACGAAATTGAGATCCGTAAATTGGAGAGTGAACTAGACATCCGTGGCTTTCTTTTGGTTTAAGATACATCCCCTGTTTCGAAGTACCCTGTTCTGTATGAACTTACTGACCTTGTGCAGAAATTTCCAAAACTTAATTTCTTAAGTTGAATCCTTTTCAACTTCGTTCCTTGTGAACTTCTAAGTCGTTACAAGTTATCGACATCCATTTATCTACTGACCTAAATGTCGAGTAAGGAACCGAGTTAGTTTCTAAACGAGAATTGGTCGAGTCTCGTTTATTCGTTGAATCAAAAGAATATAGTTAAAGTGCAAAGGCCTAAAAGACTTAACCGATTACGATTTTCTGTTTTCTTTTTAATGTCTCGACCAAATATACTAAAGTGTGATATTTTGCGTTCAAAGAAGAAGGACGTTGAGATTAGAAGACAGGACGGAAGACAGAAGGCTAAAGTTTGTTCTGTAAACGATTGAGGTGGGCTTTTCTATCAAAATAAAACGAGCGTTGCTCGAAAGTGTTTACTTATTTCTTTAATAAGTGTGTATTAAAGTAACTATCAGTGCATAATGAATTGTTTTATGTGAATTCTCTTATGCTTCTCTGAGTTAGCCCACAGAGTGCTATCCAGAGTTTTGGATTCCGAGTTAGCCCACAGAGTGCTATCCGGAGATTCCAACTAAACGATCAGATTCTGAGATAGCCCACAGAGTGCTATCCAGAGGGACAGATTCTGAGTTAGCCCACAAAGTGCTATCCAGACGATCGGATTCTGAGTTAACCTTCAGTGTGTTATCCAGAATTAAGTGTTCAGCAGTATAAGTCTTACAAATATTTATGAAAAGATGCATGATTAATCTATACTCTTGTGAGTTGTTTTCGGCAATGTGCCTACTAAGTACTATATGTACTTAGCCCTGCATGTTTGTTTTTAAATGTGCAGGTTGAGTGACGGGAGCGGCGGTGGTTGATGTTGAGTTAAGAAGTCGTATTAGAATAAAGAACTTGTATCAATGTTTTACGCTTTCCGCTACCAATCTTTTTGAAATTAATATATATCTATCTGTTGGGTCTAAGCCCGTACAATGAACTCAGTTCCTTTTTGAACAACTTGTCGAGTGATCCTTCGAGATCAACTTTTTCTTTTAAATAAAGTCTTGTTCATAGAAGTTATTCTGTTATTAATGTCTGTTTATTCGTTTATCCTTATTCATTCCCCTTTCTTCCCCGCCTCTTTAGTCCAACCCCTAGTCGCACCCCGACTTTGCCGTCCCTCGGGATTTGGGACTATGACATTTTCATTCTTCACCGGGTGTTTCTCTCTAGAAATCTGAAACATCTTCATCAGTCCTCCATTTTTTCTGTTCAAGTTCAATGTTGTTAACTTCGTTTGTTAGTTTAAGGTAATTTTGGGTATCTATTTTGTTGTTCGATTTTGTATTTTGTTGAATGATTTTGTAGAAATCTTGATCTCTTTTTCTTTTTGATTTCAAATAGTTTACTGGTTTTGTTCGTAATCATTGATTTAATTTGCAGATCTATATAGTCTTGGTAATTTCGATGTCTCTGTCTTCTTCAGGAACAAATTTTGATATAAAAAAATGTCGGACGATAGTTCAGATCTGTGCGATGATGTTAATCCTACTGTTGGTGCTATATTACTGTCCACAAATGAAACACAAGAAAAGACGAATCTACTGGTGAGTTTTCTATTTCCTTCTAAAGAATATAAAATAGTTATATTTTTGTCAGATTTCGTTTGTTCTTCTTGAGGTCAAGTGTTTTTTTATACATTTTGAAGTATCCCGATGACGGTGATCCACAAAATTGTATACAGATCTTGTGTAGAGATGTAATTAGTATACATATCTGGTATAATTTTGAGTATGTAAGAAGAAATTTTTGTGAAGTAACCAATATCAACCTTTTGAGGAAGGAATAAAATTTTTTCTATACAAATTCTATGCAAGTTTGTAATTGTTTTGGGTTTTTGTTTTGAAGGAAACAAAAAAAAATTGCACCAACCAAGAAGTTTATTTGATAACACATAAAATGAGACTTGTAAAAATCGCACTGTATTTTGAAAAATTGTTTAAGGATGCAAAAAAATTGTCACTCCTCAAAAAAATTTGTATGTATTTTGTGACTGGACAAATTATTTTAATTAGTTGTGCCTGCTTAACATTTTGCATATTCTTTTCTTCCTTTCTCTTTGATTCTCTGTTCAATTGTTTTATTTTTGTTCTTTGCTTTCCTTATCATAGAAAACTCTGATTTATTTTCCGACGAACTTGAAGATATTTTCCGCCATTTATAGCGGTGTGTTCTCGTCTCAGTTTCAGATATGCTGATTTATTCACTATTTTACATTTGTTCATTATGTTATTTTTGTAGATCTGAAGCAATAGATCTGTCACAGCCCTAAATCCCGAGGGATGGCAAAGCCGGGGTGCGACTAGGGGTTGGATTAAAGAAGCGGGGAAGAAGGGGGAATAACTAACTGAATAGATGCATTAACCAATAATAATAAACAAGATGATATCTATGAACTGATTTTATTAACAAAAGAGAGTCGATCTCGAAGAATCGCTTGACATAGTTGTGTTCAGAGTAGATTAGGTTTAAAGTACGAAACTTTAACTGAAAAGTTCTACAACATAAAATGATGTAGTTTGCAGCGGAAACATATTCTTCTTTCCTATATACAACCTCTACTCAACCTCCGCCGCCATCGTCACTCAACTTGCACATTTATAAAATATATACAGGGCTAAGTACAAAAGCACTTAGTGGGCACATTGCTGAAAACATATCATAGGTTTTTATAGATTTATCAGGCATTCTCAAAGTAACACAACGGGGTTTTTCTTTTAAAGGCCCGTGCTTACTAAATATTTTCTTTTCATTAACATAGCTTATGTAAGCATTTTCTGACTGTTGTAACATTCAACTTGCCCATTTCAACGCCGAGGAAGAAGCCTTTTCTTCTTCCGTGAACGCTCCTCACCGTGGCTGGCTAACCCTCAACAGAGTACCACACACAACGGCTACCGTGTACACTAACCCTGGAAAGTCCCTTTTGACTAACTCAGAGTCCGATCAATTAGTCAGCACCCTTTGGCCTAACTAACTCTGGAAAGCACCCTTTTGGCTAACTCAGAATGGCACAAGAGAACTCACAAAATCAAATTCTTTTATGCACTGATAATCACTTTAAAACAAGTACTTTGATAGCAGTTCAAAAACATAACAAAACTCATTTTATTTTTTGTATATAAAAAGCCCACCTTAACCGTTTACAGATCAAACTTTAACTTTCTGTCTTCCATCCTGTCTTCAACTCCGACTTCCTCCTTTTATCGCAAATATTCAAACTTTAATAATCGATTGAGACGATTAAAGGAAAAGAAATCGAAATCGGTTAAGTCTTTTAGGCGTTTGCACTTTAACTAAACCCTTTTGCTATAACGAACGAGACTCGAACACATCTCGCTTAAGAACTAACTCGGTTCTTTACTTGAAATTTAGAACATCATAACAGAAGTCGATAACTCTTAACGACTTAAAAGTTCTTAAAGAATTAAGTTGAAAAGAATTCAACTTAAGAAAATGAGTTTAGACTTTTTCCTGCACAAGTCAGTAGGTCTGGAGCCTCTACAGAACAGTGAATTTCGAAACAGGTGATGTTCCTTATGTCAAAAGAAAGACACGGATGTCTAGTTTACTGTCCAATTTATGGATCTCGATTTCATTAAACAAGCTAAGAGTTATGGCCGTTTCCGTGAAGGGTCGCAAAACTGGCCGACAAACCCTAAACGTTTTAAACCTCGATGCACGTTTCCCTAGGTTCGATCAATGCTATACAACCTTTATGTGCACGAAATTTCCATCAATTTACAGTTAAGTCACACCTTTATTTAACGTGAACACTTTCACGTTCCTCGATTAAACTACGACGATCACTTCTCGTCTTTTCATCTAATCCTTTACACTTAGCAATTTCGTTTCAAAATCAAACCAACTTCTAATTCCTATTTTATTACTTATATGAAATCATCATTAACTACACTCATGTTTATTAATCATCAACCACATAGACTCTCGTTTTCTCGTTTATTCTTTTACATACTTACTTTCTTTGATTCTTAAGGTTTTACTAATTCAATTTAAATCAAATTAGTTTCTATCATCTTTTTACTTAATAATGAACATCTTAACACATCAAATCTAGTTTTATATCTCCATAAATAAATTATAATTTTTCTTTTTTTTATATTTTCTTTTTATATTTTATTAATATTATTTTAATTTTTTCGAAAATTAATAATTAATTAATTTAATAATTAATTAATTTTTTTTATATTTAATTTTATTCATCTTCAAATCTTCATGTTCTTGACCAAGAACACACACTAAACCTTCAAGAACTCATCTCCATCGATTTTCATGCCTTTAATGCCTAAATTTCAATTGTTTTCATTCTCTTAAATTCTTACTAAACATCTTACACCTTAATATGAACATAAACACATTCATATCATCAAAAACACAAGACTTACTTAATCAAAATCGTACTTCTTTGCCTCTTACCAACTTGTTCTTATTTTTTTAGAAAATCCTCAAACAATTCATGCAATCATCTCTTATTGCATGAAATCATAATCTACAAGCCATTTATGAGGATTCAAGCTCATTCAAAATATCAAATATATGCAGAAAATTTCGAAACCCTCATCAATATTTTCGAAAATTCCCTATAAATACTTAACATGTTTCTAACTCGATTCCAACCATGGATTCTTACTTCTAACATCAAAATAACATGAAATAAAACTTAGAATATCAAAACCTATACCTCCAAAACTTTCGAAATTTACCAAAAATAAAGAGAATGATTTTTGTTCGGATAGAAATGAAGCTAAAGCCCTCACCTTATCGTATACGAACTCAGAATTGAAATCGATCCACAAATGAGCAAGTTACGAAGATCGAAAGCTTGAAGAACTTGAAGAACTCTTCAATGGTGAGAGAGAGAGGGAGAGAGGCGGTTTTGGGGAGGGAGAAATGAAGAAGAAAAAAACTGGAAGACAACTTGCTATTTATAGTAAAGTAAGGAGGTTTAACTATTTAACAAATATCTAGATATTAACTATAAATATAATTTTTTTTCCGGATCTAATACTGTAACTAAAAACGAACAATTACTTTATTAGACGGACACATTATTAGGGTTTTGGACACCGAAACCCTAATATAGTAGTCGGTTGAACGACTTCTGCAACTTATTTTCAGAAACGGATTTCACCGTTATTCTCTTAACTGAAATTCCTTAACTTAGGCATGCAAAGCCTTGATTTCTTAGAAAAATTTTATTTCTTGTCGGAAAAAAAAAGCCGGGTATTACATTCTACCTCTCTAACGAAAAATTTTGTCCCGAAATTTGCTTATCTCCTTCGAAAAATTTCCACGTAGCTTCCTCTTGCCCGTGGTAATTCTATAACACCTTTAATAACTGTATTGACTTGCTTCTTAACTTTCGCACTTTCCGATCCAAGATCGATTGCGGTCTTTCTTCATAACTTACAACTTAAATCAGAAATCAAGAACTACGTCTTACTATGTGTTAAGGATCGAACACAAACTTTCTCAAATGAGATACACAAACATAATAAACATTCCATAGACTTGGCGTCACGGCCAATCTATACACATTTAAAACTATCTTTATCAAAATATCTACTAATCATAATAAGCTTTGTCTAAGCTTATACTTGACATGAAAATAATTACCATATTCCTAGCAGGAAAAATCATGAGGAAAAACTTGTCCCCTTCTCAAATTTTAAGTCAGATCAACATATCACAAAAGACTTTCGTCCTTTCTAAACTTCTTTCTTTCGTCACCTCTAGACTTCTTTCATTCTGAATCGAATCTATTGAAAAGAATATCTATCATTCACTGAATGAATCTAGTTCTAGATTCTTCCTTTCATCTACTTCATTATGATACAACAGTTATTTAAACTTCCTTCCATACAAGGCCTCGTAAGGCATAATACTTATCGTAGCCTGATAACTATTAAACTTTGATCTAGCACTATCGTTCTTAACATTTCTTCTAATACTTGAATCGTTCTCTCGGATTCACTTAAAATTATCTCTCGTAAGTCTGGTGTAGCTACTAGTGCTGCTATTCGGTTAGTTATTGCGTCAAATGTATCGATCACCTCTAAATCCATCATCTCAAATTCTCGTATGATTTCTACGTCTCATATGGTCCCTTCAGTTCCAATTCTCCATTCAGGCTTGTAGTGCAGATATTATAAATATCCGTTCACCCATCGATATTCCATGAAAATCTGTAGGTTTCTCCCTGGCTGATCGAAAGAAATATTTCTCTCGTAGCAGAGAATCGTTGTGTAGTTAATCGTATATTCAATTCATCCCAAGGATTATGTCCATGTCGAACATTTTCATCGTATTCAGATTGTTCGCTACAATCTTAGAAGATCCTAAGTTTAATTCTAGGTTTGAGCAAACAAAAGAAGTGGTGGTGATATCTCCTGACGACGTAGTTACTCTCTTTTCATGATTAGCGTGCTCTGGTTTTTATATCTATAGTGTCAATACAGGCTCTAATAATAAAAGAATGTGAAGTCCTGGTATCAACTAATTTATGACAGGGTGATGGAGAAGTTTACCCATACCTGCCAAGTGACCCTTGCCCTTATCTTGTGCTTCTGGCCCAATCATAAATGCCCATGCATTCTGCTCTTGTTGTTGTTGTGACTGTTGCTGGTACTGCGGCTGCGACTGTTGCTGTAACGGTTATGCTTGAATAGCTCTCATAGGTTGGGGCTGACCATACTGGTTAGTTCCACTTGCTGGCAACGGTTTTGGGCAATCTCTTTTCATGTATCCCTTCTGCCCCTAGTTAAAGCAATTATCAGTGTTGGCTTGACAAACACCGAAATACATCTTGCCACACTTAGGGCAAGTAGGATTAGTGATCCTTCCTAGGGTATTGTTTGTCTGTTGCCCCTGCCACTGTCCTTGTTGGTTATTTCTTTGCCACTTTCCTAATTGGTTATGCTGGTTCGACTGCTGAAAGCTACGCTGATTTCTACCTTGGTTTCCTTGATTGTTATTGTATTGATAGTAGCCACTGTTATTTCCTCCTTCCCATTTCCTTTTTCCTCTATAGTTGTTATTGTTGTTGGATTGGTCTTGAGTTGAAGCCTGGGTTGGTGCTGGTACGGGCGTTACAATCTTTCGTTCATCCGGCACAACCGCCTCCATATCTAGGGCTCGTCCTATTATGTCTGTATAGCTCAGTCCTCCGTGACTGGCTAGTGCCACTCTTAGTTTGTGTCTAAGTCCTCCATGAAACTTCTTTGCTATCTTCTCGTCGGTATCTACCTGCTCGGTTGCATACCTTGACAATTCACAAAAGGTTGCATCGTATTCAGTCACTATCATCTTCCCTTGCTTTAGGTTGTAGAACTCTGCTTCCTTCTTTGCTTGGTAGGTTTTAGGGACGAACTTATCATAAAATGCTTCCTTAAATTCATCCCAAGTAAATTGAGCCATATGCTCTGCTGGAATAATTTTACTCCTAGCTTCCCACCAGTAATCAGCTGGTCTTGCGAGCTGAAACGCAACACACGAAAAGTGCTCCTCATCAGTACATCTGAGAAGTTTAAAGATCCTTTCAATGGCTCTTATCCAGAGCTCAACATCGCTCGGGTTTCCAGATCCATTAAAGATGGGTGGATTTCTTTTGAGGAATAGATCCTCTATGTCACGACGTTGGGGTGGTGGTGGTGGTGTAGGTGAAGGGATTTCTTGACGTTGTTGCTCTTCTTCCCTCTCATGTTGTCTATGACCTCTTCCAGGTCCTCTAGGCCTACCAGGTCCTTTTCTTCTGTTATTCGCTACTCTTGGCGGCATTTTGGAACTAAGGAAATCAAGAATTTTTCATTAATACTTCGCTTTAGACCACTCACATACTTTTTTTTTCAACCTTAACCTTAAGCATCTAGCAATTTCTCAAATTGCATACAAACATTTTCTTTAAAAATTTTTTTCGAAATTTTCCAACTCTTAGCTTAGACTTCTTAGCTTCCTTAAAGAAAACTCTTAACAGTTCTTAATTTTAAAATAAAGTCAACTCCAAAGAGACTTTGTTCATGTCACTTATACGCAAATGACATTCATCTATAATAGGTTCCGTCCTTCTCGTTCTGATCACGTCTTTCGAAACAATTTGGAACCAAAGCTTCCTAAAACGTTTATGTTCTCAAGGAATCGGGAAAAGCCTTAGAAATAGCTTAGTTTCTTATGTTATCATACTTCTCAATCAACGAAATTTTTAACTCAAATAATTTCACATAACTGTCACAAGTATAACACTCATACTTCAAGTAATTTATACTTGGCACTATCGTTCATAACATGCTTGCATACTTATTCATAAACTTTCTGTAAAAAGAAACAACACTTCTGAAACTTTTCTTTCTTTTCTTCTTTGGTTGAGTCGACATAGCGGGAGGTTGAGTTGTTAACTACACTCTTAAATTTAGTGATACGAACTAAACTTTACTTGAAAGAAAACTTGGGTGTAGAGCATAAACAAAAGCTCTATCGGACTAACTTGAAACCAACTCGTATGCAGAGCAGAAACAATTGCTCTGATACCACTCTGTCACAGCCCTAAATCCTGAGGGATGGCAAAGTTGGGGTGCGACTAGGGGTTGGATTAAAGATACGGGGAAAAAGGGGGAATAACTATCTGAATAGATGCATTAACCAATAATAATAAACAAGATGATATCTATGAACTGATTTTATTAACAAAAGAGAGTCGATCTTGAAGAATCGCTCGACAGAGTTGTGTTCAGAGTAGATTAGGTTTAAAGTACGAAACTTTAACCGAAAAGTTCTACAACATAAAATGATGTAGTTTGCAGCGGAAACATATTCTTCTTTCCTATATACAACCTCTACTCAACCTCCGCCGCCATCGTCACTCAACCTGCACATTTATAAAATAAATACAGGGCTAAGTACAAAAGCACTTAGTGGGCACATTGCCGAAAACTTATCATAGGTTTTTATAGATTTATCACGCATTCTCAAAGTAACACAACGGGGTTTTTCTTTCAAAGGCCCATGCTTACTAAATATTTTCTTTTCATAAACATAGCTTACGTAAGCATTTTCTGACTGTTGTTACATTCAACTTGCCCGTTTCAACACCGGGGAAGAAGCCTTTTCTTCTTCCGTGAACGCTCCTCACCGTGGCTGGCTACCCCTCAACAGAGTACCACACACAACGGCTACCGTGTACACTAACCCTGGAAAGTCCCTTTTGACTAACTCAGAGTCCGGTCAATTAGTTAGCACCCTTTTGGCTAACTCAGAATGGCACAAGAGAACTTACAATATAAATTCTTTTATGCACTGATAATCACTTTAAAACAAGTACTTTTATAGCAGTTCAAAAACATAACAAAACTCATTTTATTTTTTGTATATAGAAAGCCCACCTTAACTGTTTACAGAACAAACTTTAACCTTCTGTCTTCCGCCCTGTCTTCAATTCCGACTTCCTCCTTTTATCGCAAATATTCAAACTTTAATAATCGATCGAGACGATTAAAGAAAAAGAAATCAAAATCGGTTAAGTCTTTTAGACGCTTGCACTTTAACTAAACCCTTTTGCTATAACGAACGAGACTCGAACACATCTCACTTAAGAACTAACTCGGTTCTTTACTTGACACTTAGAACATCATAACAGAAGTCGATAACTCTTAACGACTTAAAAGTTCTTAAAGAATTAAGTTGAAAAGAATTCAACTTAAGAAAATGAGTTTAGACTTTTTCCTGCACAAGTCAGTAGTTCTGGAGCCTCTACAGAACAGAGCATTTCGAAACAGGGAATGTGCCTTATGCCAAAAGAAAGACACGGATGTCTAGTTTACTGTCCAATTTACGGATCTTAATTTCGTTAAACGAGCTAAGAGTTATTGTCACAGTTCCAAATCTCGAGGGACGGCAAAGCCGGGGTGCGACTAGGGGTTGGATTAAAGAAGCGGGGAAGAAGGGGGAATAAATAAATAAATAGACATTTAAAACAGAATAATTACTATGAACCTGACTTCATTATATAAAAAGAGTCGACTTTGAAGGATCGCTCGACATAGTTGTTCTCAAAAGTAAACTAAGTTCAAAGCACGGAAATTAGACCAAAAGTTTATACATTGACACAAATTAGTTTGGCAGCGGAAAACGTAGATCTAGAACACTACTGTTCTTCTCTATTCACAACCTTTACTCAACCTCCGCCGCTCCCGTCACTCAACCTGCACATTTTATAAAACATATGAGGGCTAAGTATAAACATACTTAGTGGGCACATTGCCGAAAACATATCATAAAGTATAGATTAATCAGGCATCTCATTAAGTAGCGCATCGGGGTTTTTCATCAAATGCCCGTGCCTACTAAACATTTTCTTTTCTCTTTTCACAATATAGCTTGGCCAAGCCTTTACAGATGTTATGTTCAACTTGCCCAACTTATGTTTCAACACCGGGGAAGAGTTAACTTCTTCAACGCACGTTCTATTCACCGTGGCTGGCTATCCCTCAACAAAGTACCACACACAACGGCTACCGCGTACACTAAACTCTGGAAAACCCTTCCGGTTAACTCAGCTGTCTGATCGATTAGTTAGACCCCTTTTGGCTAACTCAGAAAGACACAAGAGAACTCACATAAAACAAAGTATTTCATGCCATGATAATCACTTTAAAACACAGTTATAAAGCGATAAGTAAACATTTTCGAGCATCGCTCATTTGATTTGATATATAGAAAAGCCCACATTAGGCGATTACAGAACTAAACACGAGCTTCCGTCTTTGATCTTCTGTCCTATCTTTAACCTCGAATTCCTCCTTTTATCGCAAATAATCACACTTTAGTAAACAATCGCAACGATAAAAAGAAAAGAAATTGAATTCGGTTAAGACTTTTAAGCCTTTGCACTTTAACTAAACTCTTTTGACTAACAAAGAAACGAGACTCGAACATATCTCTTTAGAACTAACTCGGTTCCTTACTTGACACTTAGATTAGTTAATAATGGAAGTCGATAACTCATAACGACTTAGAAGTTCTCAAAGAACTAAGTTAAAAAGAATTCAACTTGAGAAAATGAGTTTCCGAAATTTTTTGCACAAGGCAGTAACTCTGGAGCATCTACAGGACCGAATTCTGCGAAATAGGGGATGTGCTTGGTACTAAACGAAAGCTACAAATGTCTAGTTTACTGTCCAATTTACGGATCTCGATTTCGTTAAGCGAGTAGAGAGTTATGACAGCTTCCGTAAAGGGTCGCAAAACAGTCCGAGATTAACCCTAATGCTCGATAAAACTCGACGCACAATTCCCTAGGTTCGATCAATGCTATACAACCTTTATGCTCACGAAATTACTATCATATTACAGTTAAGACACACGATCATTTATCGTGAATACTTCCTTCTTCCTCTATTAATAATACGACGAGCACTTTCTCGTCTTTTCACTAATCTATTTTGCTAAACCAAATTTCATTTCAAACTCACTTTAATTTCTAACTTCTATATTCATAATCTATATGAAATTATCATCAACTACATTCTTGTTAATTAATCGACAACAAACATTAATATCCGATTAGTTTCCTCGTTCGACTTTCTTATCGACGATTAAGCTCGACTACTCGTCTCTTACCAAATATTCGATATTCTTAGAATTCGTTCAAACTTTCCAATTATGAACAACAACTACTAAGATTAATCAATATGAAAATCATATACTTATATCATTATCAAAACCTAACTTATCGTCGATTCTTTGCCTCTTACGATCTCATTTTTATTTTTAGAAAAATCCAATTTAAATCTATGTTGAACTACAAGCTTACTACATCTCAATTATATCATCACATCATCCAAATCACAACAATCACTTAGTCAAATACCTACTTCTTCCTCTCTTACAACTTGTTTCTATTTTTAGAAAATTCCCAATTAATTCATCCAATCATCTACTAATACATAGAGTACCAATCTACACACCAATCATCTAAAATCAAACTTAAACTTCACCTTCATAAATTTCATAATTTTCGGTCCTTATTCAATAATTAGGGAGGATGATTTCCACTTGATTCCAACCATAGAAATTCACTCTTAAGCATTAAATAACATGAATTAAACTTAGAACATCATTCCTAAATTCCTCCAAATTTTCGGTCATGACAAAAACTAAAGGAATTGAATTTTGCTTGGATGAAAATGAAGCTAAGATCATTACCTTGGTAAATATGGACTTGGATTTAAGATTGGTTGGATGATGAGCAAGTATGATGATTGAATTCTTGAAGAACTTGAAGAGTTTCAATGGAGAAAATGAAGAACAAGAGAGAGAAGAGAGAGAGGGGAGAGTGGCGATTGAGAGGGGAGAGATAAGGGGAGAATATGGTGAGGTGTTACAAGATATTATTCCATAAAGTAGAGAACAATCTAAGAATGGATGACAAGGTGATGAATGGCGGTTTAGAGGTGATATTTTTACCAAAATATCGCGTTTTACGGATGTAACACTGCGTATATAAATCGAGAAATTAATTCCCTAGACGGTTACGTTTTTGACGAAATCTAATTCGACCATTAGATTGGAAATAATTTACTTAGTCGGAAAGCATAATTCGATTTTCAAAATTCAAAGAAAAGTTGGGACATGACAGTCCAAATTTCGCCCGGAAAAATAATAAAAACTGACTTTCTCCAGTATACTCGTATCGTAAAATAATTGAATGAAAAGTCAGACAGTTTTTCGATCTAAGCTCTCGAACGAAAACTCTATCGGACGCGAAAACCCTAATACAGTAGTCGGTTGAACAACTTCTGGAATTTATTTTCAGAAACGGATTTCACCGTTAGTCTTAGAATTGAAAATCCTGAACTTAGGCGTGCAAAGCCTCAATAAATTATTTACTTTTTATGTTAGCGACGGAAGAAAATATCTAGGATATTACAGTTATGGTCGTTTCCGTGAAGGGTCGCAAAACTGGCCGACAAACCCTAAACGTTTTAAACCTCGACGCATGTTTCCCTAGGTTCGATCAATGCTATACAACCTTTATGTGCACGAAATTTCCATCAATTTACAGTTAAGTCATACCTTTATTTAACGTGAACACTTTCATGTTCCTCGATTAAACTACGACGATCACTTCTCGTCTTTTCATCTAATCCTTTACACTTAGCAATTTCGTTTCAAAATCAAACCAACTTCTAATTCCTATTTCATAACTTATATGAAATCATCATTGACTACGCTCATGCTTATTAATCATCAACCATATAGAGACTCATTTTCTTGTTTATTCTTTTACATACTTACTTTCTTTGATCTTAAGGTTTTACTAATTCAATTTAAATCAAATTAGTTTCTATCATCTTATTACTTAATAATGAACATCTTAACACATCAAATCTAGTTCTATATCTCCATGAATAAATTATAATTTTTTTTATTTTATAAATATTATTTTATTATTATTTTATTATTTTCGAAAATTAATAATTAATTAATTTAATAATTAATTAATTTTTTTATATTTAATTTTATTCATCTTCAAATCTTCATGTTCTTGACCAAGAACACCAAGAACACCTAGAACACACACTAAACCTTCAAGAACTCATCTCCATCGATTTTCATGCCTTTAATGCCTAAATTTCCATTGTATTCATTCTCTTAAATTCTTACTAAACATCTAACACCTTAATATGAACATAAACACATTCATATCATCAAAAATACAAGACTTACTTAATCAAAATCGTACTTCTTTGCCTCTTACCAACTTGTTCTTATTTTTTTAGAAAATCCTCAAACAATTCATGCAATCATCTCTTATTGCATGAAATCATAATCTACAAGCCATTTATGAGGATTCAAGCTCATTCAAAATATCATATATATGCAGAAAATTTCGAAACCCTCATCAATATTTTCGAAAATTCCCTATAAATACTTAACATGTTTCTAACTCGATTCCAACCATGGATTCTTACTTCTAACATCAAAATAACATGAAATAAAACTTAGAACATCAAAACCTATACCTCCAAAACTTTCGAAATTTACCAAAAATAAAGAGAATGATTTTTGTTCGGATAGAAATGAAGCTAAAGCCCTCACCTTATCGAATACGAACTCGGAATTGAAATTGATCGACAAACGAGCAAGTTACGAAGATCGAAAGCTTGAAGAACTTGAAGAACTCTTCAATGGTGAGAGAGAGAAGGAGAGAGGAAGTTTTGGGGAGGGAGAAATGAAGAAGAAAAAAATGGAAGACAACTTGATATTTATAGTAAAGTAAGGAGGTTTAACTATTTAACAAATATCTAGATATTAACTATAAATCTAATTTTTTTTCCGGATCTAATATTGTAACTAAAAACGAACAATTACTTTATTAGACGGACACATTATTGAAAAAAATGGATACGACCATTAGTTCCGGAATATTTTACTTAGTCGGAAAGGACGATTCGTTTCCCGAAAACTTCAAAAAGTTGAGACGTCGCAGTCCAAAATTCGCCCGGAAAAATAAATAAAACTGACTTCTAACATTAAACTTGTATCGTAAAATAAGTGAATGTAAAGTCGGACGCTTTTTCGATCTGAGTTCTCGAACGAACATTTTATCAGGCGCGAAAACCCTAATACAGTAGTCGGTTGAACGACTTCTGCAACTTATTTTCAGAAACGGATTTCACCGTTATTCTTTTAACTGAAATTCCTTAACTTAGGCGTGCAAAGCCTTGATTTCTTAGAAATTTTTTATTTCTTGTCGGAAAAGAAAAGCCGGGTATTACAAGATCCCTAAAAATGTCAGATGAGAACAAGAATGTTGTTGGGTTGTATCCATATCAGGAAACTGAACAACCTAATTCTACTGAAGAAGATATGGAAGAAGATGGACTCCTAGTATGTATCTCTTCCGTTTTGGGCATGATTTACCAGGAGATGTAGATTTAATTTGGTGAATACACAAAATGAGATTCGATAATTATATGTCAACTAAAATTCTAAAAAATTGTGAAAGAACAAAACAATATGTGTGAAGACACAAAAAAGAAACATGTGTGAAATAACATATTTGTAATGCCCCGTAAATTCCTTACGTTCTTAAAATTTAAAGTTAAACCAAATAAATGGCTTTGCACGCCTAAGTTTACAATTTTTGATTTATAAGGCTAACGGTCAAATCCGTTATTAAAAATAAATTACAGAAGTCGGCTAGACGACTACTGTATTTAGGGTTAGAGTGTACGAAAAGTTTTTAGTTCGTAATCTTAGAACGGAAAATTGTCTAATTTTTTATAATCACGAAATTGCAATACGAACACACGCCGAGAAAGTTTGTTTTTATGTTTTTCCGGACGAAACTCGGACTTTGTCGTCCCGAGTTTTTGTCAAAATAAATTTTGTAAATTTATTTTTTCAATTAAAGTTCATACGTTAGAATTTTTAAGTCAAATCGAATCGCGATGATTTTTGTACCGAACAACATTTTTCGTCGTTCGTTTTTCCGTAACGTCGGATCACGCCGGAAAAACCCGTAACCTTCTAATTTTCCTCCATGCAGCCGACACATCATCATTTTAGGTGTAAGACATGCAAGTTTGACTTATTTAATTAGATGACACCTAAGTCTTCACTTTTCTTAATTTCAACTTTTCATCATATCACACAATTACACAAAACCATTTTCTTTCCTTCTCTCTCACTCTCCATCGGCTGCACCACCATTTCTATCTTCCATTTTCATCTTCTTCACTTAATCACCTCCATTGAAGACCTCTCCAAGAACAAGAAGAAAGAACACAAGTCAATCCATCCACTCAAACTCTACATTCCTTTCTTTAATTTTCAAGGTGATGATCTTCTCTTTATTTCTATCCAATTAGTTTTCTTTTCTTTTTCTTTTTCTTCTTTGAACGAAAATTTAGGTTTTGGAATGGATGATTTGATCTTAGAATAATGAAGTTAGATGTGTTAGATAGATTAATTAGGGATTAAAATGGAACAAAAACAAGAACCCTAAGTCCTATGTTATTACCGAAAAAATTAACATGTTTGTAGGATTTTTATTTTTCTTCTTTTGATGATGGATTCATGCTTAGTAGATGTTTAATTAGTGTTTGGAATGAAAAATAATTGAAAGCCCTATGTTTTTGTAAAAATCAATTAGGGTTCGAACTATGAATTTAGGGGTTTTTATGCATGTTAGTTGATAATTGTTTTGCAAGTGATTAATGATTGTTATAATAGGTGGATTAGTGAATAAATGTTGTTAATTGGGGAAGAAAATCATTCCCTTAACATATGTATAAAACCAGAAATTTATTAAGTGATTAGGGGTTTTCATGTATTGATGTTAAGTGATGAATTGTTAATTGATTTATGTTGCAAATCATGTTAGTTGGTTATAGAATTTAATTAAGAATTTTCTAAAAATTTTTAATGAAACATAAGAGATAAAGATCACCATATAAACTGAGTTATAATGGTGTTATGATATATTTTCATGCATGAAAATGTTTCACGTTAGACGTAGTTTAACGTCATAAAATTTGAATGAAATCCGACAACGTTGAAAAATCTCGTAAGAGACGAACATTTAGTTGTAACTAATAATCGAGAAGTCGGATGAAAATTCTAATTTGATATTATTGTTTATAATGGAATTTAGAACAACTTTCTAGTTGACGTCATAAGCTTTCGAATTGATATAATATGGGTTATAGTTATAATCGAGAACTAGAACGCGTTTTGAAGTTTTTTATTGGTATAGTACTTGTTAGTTGAAATCCGACGTATAGAACGTCGTGCTTTTGAGTGAGTTTTGAGAAGGAGTTTGTCACGTACGGAGGTACGTGATGACTGCCTTAAGAGTCCAGTTTCTAAAAAAATTGAATACGAGAGCTTAGAACGAACCTAAGACGTTATACGTCGAACCTATCAAACAATTAGGGTTTCCACGACAGTTTTGCGACCCTTGCCGGAAAGTGTAATAACTTCCAGTTCGTTTATCGGATTTGTGATCCATAAATTGGAGTGCGAACTAGACTTCCTAAGCTTTCTAGTGGTACAGGGCTCACCCCCTGTTTCCAAATCCTCTATTCTAGACAGCCTCCAGAGTTACTGGACTGTGTAGTGAAATTTCAGTTTCTTGTTTTCTAAGTTGTTTAGTTCACAACTTAGTTTCTTTCGATCGTTTAAGCCGTTTTTATCTAACGAACATCTCCCTACTGACCCTAGAGTCAAGTATAGAACCTTGAGTGACGAAAACCAGTCGAGATCTTATGTCTTATCCTTTCAATAAAGAAGTAATAAACGAGAAATTTCATAAGTCGTTCAAAGAACTAAAATGTAAATCGCCTAAGTTGATTCTTTCCAACTTAGTTTCTTTAATCTTTAAAGTCGTATTAAGATATCGACTACCTTCTCTACTGACCCGAGAGTCGAGTATGAGATCTTCCGAGTTCTAAACGAGATTGGTACGAGTCTCGTTTCCCGTTTAAAGTAAAACGAATCTAGTAAGCGTGCAAATGCCCAAAAGAATAAAACAACTAAATCTTTCTTCGATTATCTTTTACGATCAGTTTTAAAGTATGTTTATTTTACGATGAAGGGGAAAGCCAACTGTAGAGAAAGAACGGGAGACCCAAAGTTGGAAGCTTTTGCTTATAAGTTCTGTATTTACAAGGTGGGCTTTTATATACAAATAAAACGAGCAATGCTCGGAAAATCTTTCTTTATCGCTTTGATATCTGTGTTTTCAAAGTGATATTATGGCATGAACTGTTTTATGTTTTATGTGAGTTCTCTTGTACCTATCTGAATCAACATTCATGTTTTCCAGATTTAGAGTTAGTCTATTTAGATTAACTAACGATCGGCTCTGAGTTAGCTGCTAAGTGCTTTCCACAGTTAGTGCACTTTGTAACCTGTGGTGTATGTGATATCCTGTTGAGGGGTACCAGCCACGGTGAATTAGAATTGGTCAAGATTGAACGTAACATTAGTCAGAAAATGCTCGCGCGAGTGATTTATGAGAAAAAGTCAGAAAATGTTTAGTAGACACGGATTCTTTCAATAAAACTCCGATGTGCTACGTTTATAAAATGCCATATTTATCTATATTTATGATTATTATTTCGGCATCATGCCCACTAAGTACGTTTCTACTTAGCCCTGCATTATTTTCTAAATGTGCAGGTTGAAGCGACGGTGAGCGGCGACGGTTGATGTTGAGTTAAAGGATAGAATGCTTAGTTAGAACCCTTCCGCTGCCAAATTCTGTATTTCTTTTTGAGATGTACTTTTGAACAATACTCAGTAGTCTAAGTCTGTAAATATGAACTTAGCTTCTTTTGTACTTTTGTCGAGTAATCCGTAGGGATTAACTCTTTCTCATTTATATTAAAAGTCTTGTTCATGGTTTATCAATGTTTTTAATATATGTTTAGTCAATTAGCCCCCTTCTTCCCCGCTTCTTTAATCCAACCCCAGTCGCACCCCGGCTTCTACCATCCCTCGGAATTTGGGGCTGTGACAGAGTGGTATCAGAGCAGTGTTCGTTTTCTGCTCTGCTTCTGAGTCAATCGTCTAGTATAAGTTAGTGTGAGTCATTCTTTCAAGTACGAGTCATTTTTTAAGTAATATTATAAAGTGGTATTCGTATATAAGTCTTTCTCCGAAAATGATATAGAGTATTTGTTTGTACTCTATATCGAGTCTTCTTTCAAGTCAAGAGACATGGTATTTGTGTATACTTTGGATCAGAGTCGTCTTTCCAAGTATGAGATAAGAGTTAGACTATGATGCTAAGATTGAGAACGTAGAAGTCAACTCAACCGCCCGCTACGTCGACTCAACGAGGAAAAGTGAAAGAATTTTATAATGAGATTTCTTTTAAATAAGGAATTTATGAGCAAGTATTCAATAAAAATTTGAAGATGAGAATGAGTTGTGTTTTAAAAATGAGAATTTTACAGAAGTATAATTTTTATACTTACATGATTATGCGATAGTACAAGTACTATCTTATGTGAAAATATTTGCGCAATGATTTCCTTTTTATGAAAAATTATGCGGATACGAGAATATAGACGGATTTTAGGGAATTTTCCCGGTTCAATGAGAACGTAGACGTGGAACCTAAGAACTTTCCGGTTCTTCGAGAACTTAGACGTTTTTAAGAAACGTTGTTTTGAAATGATTTCGAAAGGAGATCCCTAACGCGGGGAGGACTTCCTCTGATGAATGTCACGTGCGTTTAGTGACATGAATAAAGATTCGGCAAAATCGAACCTGTCGTCTAAGAATTTCCTGTGAGGGAGAAAGAAATAAAATAAATAAAAATAATTCAATAAATCGTATTAGTAAAAGAAGGAAGCGATTAGACGTTTGAGAAGCTTTCGATTTCGAGTTAAGAAAGATATGAACGAGACGACGACTGGAACATAGTTTTCCAGGAAATTATTCTTAAGTTATATCTCTTTTTCTTTTTATGGAATTAAATTCCATATTTTCGTCTTGAGCGACGACTACAATTAGTACGAATATCAAGAATCGTAAGCGATAAATTCTTTTGAAAATGGATGTTACTTTTGAATAAGTAACATGAACGAAGTAAATATACTTTGTTTTAATAAGTGAAAATCATTAAGAGTTAGTGAGTTAAGAAATAAAAGAAGTAGAAGAATTAAAATGAGTAATAATATGGTGAAACAAAAAGAATAAAAATAAAATCTTTTATGAATATATAAATATATATATATGTTGTTGAGTGCAATTTCTTGAATTGCTAGAAGTCTTAATAAGTGGTTGACTTAAGTGTTAATGTTACAATTGAATAAGGAATATTCATTTTGTAATTTATGTTTTCGTTAAGATAAGTTATTTTCTTTCCTACCTGTTACTGATCCGTGTTACCTTAAAACTTTTGTAGGATGGCTAGGACTCGTGTCACGGCTCGAAAGAGTCGGCCGTTGGTAGAGTGCAAGCGTACCATAGTCGACATGTTGCAGGATGAGTACTATGAGTTTGAGGTAGACTACGGAGAAGAGGATGTGGGACAGATTGTCAGTAATTTTTCTTCAGCCTACTACCCAGTGAGACACCTGATCAGGGAGAGTCAGGCGATATTAGATTTGATCGTGCACTTACCGGACGAGTGGCACGGATGGGCGCACCGTGCAGCTTGGTACTTCTTGGCGATCTTCGGCGACGACACGGAGCCGACCGGCAACTACGCCGGGTTCACCCTGTGTGTGCACAGATGTTTCTTTGAGAGCAGGCATATGCTTCCCCTTTCTTTAGAGCCACACATCCCCTACAGTCACTTTCCAGCCGTGACGGAGATTGAGGAGCTTGACTTAGACCCGGAGTTCTTAGAGTTGTTAGAGTTGCCACCAGACGGTGTACTAGAGGAGGAGCCTGAGGCTGAGTTAGAGCAGCCAGAGGAGGACGAGGAGACGGTAGTTCCACCAGAGTCACCACCGGCTGCACAGCAGATTGAGGAGTTGATCCCAGGCCCGGGTTTTGTAGAGGTTGACGCTCAGACAGCCGCACTGTTGGGGTTGTCTTCACCGTTTGTGCCAGACGTTTGTGTTAGGGTCAGGGGACCGTTGGAGACGAGACTGTACAGAGAAGGGCCAGACTACCGAGAGATCGACGCGGAGCTCGCCGCCATGTTAGAGTTGCCTTCTCCACTTACGCCACTCGAGGAGATCTGCGCGAAGTGGAGAGTAGCCCGAGAGCAGATGGAGGCAGGACCGTCCAGGGTCCGTTCTAGGGAGGAGTACGAGTCGGGTTCAGGTTCAGTTCCCGAGCACCTTCTTCCCCTGAAGAAGCGTGCGAAAAGGATCAGTGAGGACTACTTGGTCTCCGACTTGGAGGAGACTGTTTCTGAGGCACCCTCACCCACCCTGCTTACACTTGACGACGGTTCTACTCTGAGGGTGGACCAGGCACTCGAGTTGGTTTTTGGTTCGGAGTCCGAGGAGGAGGACCCGGAGGAGGATCTGGAGGATGACCCAGAGGAAGACCCTGAGGAGGACCTAGGAGAGGGTTGTTAGGATTTTGCAGTCTTCGGGGTAGTTTTTGGTTTTCTTCTACAGTTTAGTTAGGCAGTGTTTTATAGATATGGGTAAATATCAGTAGTAGTAATAGCTTTTGTCCTGTGTAGAGTCGGATCAGTAACTAGTAAATTTTTTTTTATTTTATTTTTTGAAGTACTCTAGCGGATACGAAATTTTATGAATCGTTTCCGTTCTAGTACTTTAGTGGATACGGAGTGCAGCTTGTTAGTGCACCCAGTAAATAGTAGGCAGTCAATCTAGTTTAGACTAATAGTAGTCTAACCCTTTTGTATAAGTCCTCGTTAGAGGCAAAAGTAATATTCTTTTTGGATGTATATATATATATATGACCCGTAAAAGAGGGTTTTTAAATCAAGCAAATTTCTTATGAATCGAGTAACTAAAAATTAGAATGTTAAATGAACTCGTGTAATGGGAAATGAGTCTAACTCGAAAGTTAAAAGATTAATGAAATAATATCAAAGCTATGTTCGATATGTTGTTCTATGAATTTGATTAAGTCGAAAACGAGCTAGTAAGTACTAAGTAAAGGAAACTAATGAGAATTTTCAATTCTTCTCTAGACTAAATAAAATGCCGCCGAGAAATGTTAACAACAGGAGAGGTCGAAGACCTGGAAGGCCGAGAGGACGTGGTGGACATCAGCCAGAAAATAACCAAGAACAGGAATATGAGCGGAATATCACTCCATCCTCATCTCCACCCCTACCTTCACCACCGCCCCGTAGAGATATTGAGGATCTTTTCCTCAAGAGGAACCCTCCAATGTTTAATGGAACTGGAAGCCCTAGCGATGCTGAGCTATGGGTGAGGTCGACCGAGAAAATTTTTAAACTCCTCAGATGCACTGATGAGGAGAGAATGTTGTGTGTCGCATTCCAACTGACAGGATCGGCAGATTACTGGTGGGAGGCAAGACAGAAGGTAATACCTGCTGAGCATCTGGCTCGTTTTCCGTGGGAAGAGTTTAAGGAGATTTTCTTTGACAAGTACGTCCCCAAGACGTATAGAGCACAGAAGGAGGCCAAATTTTATAATCTGAAGCAGGGAAAGCTAACTGTGACTGAATATGACGTCAAGTTCTGCGACTTGATGAGGTATGCGTCGACATTAGTCGACACTAAGGAGAAGTTATCAAAGAAATTTCAGGGAGGTTTACGTCATGAATTAGGAATCGCTTTGGCTAGTCATGGAGGACTAGGTTATTCAGACATACTGGGAAGAGCACTAGAAATGGAGGCCGTCGTGCCTGATGAGAAAAAGATTGTAACAACTGCGTCAGCACCAGCGCAGAGTCAGAACCGATGCTACTACAACAACAACAGTAGCAACTACCAAGGGAAGAGAAAATGGAACGGAGGAGGTAGCGGAGGATACAGTCAGGGCTACAACAATCAGGGAGGACAGAAAAGAGGTTATCAGCAGCCTGCCAACAACAACAACAATGGCAAGAGGCCGTGGCAGGGAAACAACCAATCGGGGTTGTTCATTCAGGGGAACAGGCAGAACTTGCCATGGAAGGGCAATAATCAGTTAAACCAGCCACAAGGGCAACAAAGAAATTTTAACCAGGGAGCGAATAACCCAGGGAGGGTTACCATCCCTGTTTGCCCGAAGTACAACCGAGCCCATCCTGGAGTCTGCCAGATAGGCGCCCCTAACTGTTTCAACTGTGGACATAAGGGGCACATGAAAAAGGACTGCCCTAAATCGCTTCAAGCAGTACCTCTCCGAGCCATCCAAGCACAGCCGCAGCAGCCGTCTATGAACCAACAACAGTTTCAATAGAATGCACAGCAGCAACAAAATGCGAGGGCATGCGCTATCAAACAAAGCGGTCAGCGCAAAGGAAAAGGCAATCTAGCAGGTATGGGAAAACTCCACAACACCCCCATTAAGATACTGTTTGATACTGGCGCATCGCATTCTTTCATTGCTGGCTCATGTGCCGATAACTTAGACATCAGACCTGTAAGAGCTACACAATCTATGAGAGTAGCCACACCTTCAGGAGAGATCACTACTTGCACGCATGTTTGCTCTAACCTAGAACTAGAAATCGAAACTCATAAGGTTATAGCGAACAACCTAAATGTTATGATAATGTGGGACGTAGATATAATCCTAGGTATGGATTGGTTGTCAGAGAATTACGCCACGATTCTCTGCAACGAGAGAAAAATTTCTTTTCAGCCGCGGGGTAAAGAACCGACTGAATTCCACGGAATTTCAATGGGTAGAGGTGTACCAATCATATCAGCCCTTCAAGCCACGAAAATCATGAAGAAGAAAGGTACCACAGCCTATCTTGTGTACCTAGTTGGAGAACCAGGAGCCGAGAAGACCATTCAGGACGTAAAAGTCGTGAACGAATATGAAGATGTTTTTCCAGAAGTGCTACCGGGATTGCCACCAGATCGTCATGTGGACTTTACGATCGATTTAGAACCAGAAGCAGCTCCTAAGTCTAAAGCCCCTTACAGAATGGCACCGAAGGAACTGGAAGAGCTCAAAATACAGTTACAGGAATTACTAGACCTTGGTTTTATCAGGCCAAGTGTTTCACCTTGGGGAGCACCCGTGCTTTTTGTTAGGAAAAAGGACGGATCGATGAGAATGTGCATCGATTACCGAGAACTGAACAAGATCACTCTCAAGAATAAATAGCCTTTGCCAAGGATCGAGGATCTGTTCGATCAGCTTAAAGGTGCAGGAGTTTTCTCCAAGATAGATTTGAGGTCAGGGTATCATCAGCTCAAGATCAAACCTGAAGATGTACCTAAGACCGCTTTTAGAACCCGATATGGCCACTACGAATTTTTAGTGATGCCATTTGGTTTAACCAACGCTCCAGCCGTATTCATGGACCTTATGAACAGAGTCTTCCACCCCTACTTGGACAAATTTGTTCTAGTATTCATTGACGACATCCTCATTTATTCTAAGAATGAAACGGAGCACGAGGAACATCTACGGATAGTGTTGGAAACACTAAGAGCTGAGAAACTCTACGCCAAATTCAGTAAATGCGAATTTTGGCTGAAGGAAGTAATGTTCCTTGGACACATAGTATCGACAGAAGGGATCAAGGTGGATCCAGCCAAAGTAGAAGCAGTGTACAACTGGAAGGCACCAACAATTGTCCTTTTTGATACGATGTGATTTTGCCGTATGTGATCATTTGACTTTAAGTGTTGAGCGGACCGTGTTAAGTTGTCCATTGACTTGCTCTCACTTGCGTTCAATACATTTGATATCTTATGATGAGCAGGACCTGTTGAGTTGTCCATTGACTTTGCTCAGACTTATTGACGCCTTGTACATTGACATTTAGTGTTGAGTGGACCGTGTTGAGTTGTCCATTAAGTTGCTCTCACTTCTTGTTGCTTATTACTTGACTTTAATTTTCACTACGTGCATCTATTTTATTAAATTGGACAATATCGGGTATAACTGCTCACACTAAGTATATTCGCGTATACTTATCCCCAAACTTAAATTTTTCAGGTAATTGAAGTCGGAAGCGTGGAGGTATCGAATGACGAGTCAAAATAAATAGAAATTTTATTTTATTTTCCTAAGACATTAGAGTTCTATTTCTGCATTTACTTTATTTCTTTCCGTACTTGTTGCATGCGATTTGTTGAGATTTTCGCCATCTTTTGGTTAAATAAAATATTTCGTCTTCTTTCAACTAAGTTAATTGTTATTCTTTATTCAAGGAAATAAAAAATATATTCAGTTTTCCGCTGTAAATATTCTTTAAAATATTAAATATTCTTTTAAATATTATTTTAATGCCTTAATTAGATTAGGGTGTTACATTATGGTATCAGAGCGGGGATACCGTTTTGTAGACTGCTAAAAAAAATTGGGTATGAATTGTTAAGTTAAGTGTCAATTGTCATTCGACCGCTACGCGCTCCGGCCTCAAGGTAAATAGTTTTGAAGCTATTGTAAATTTTGGAGTGAATTTAATTTCGCAATAATTTGAGAGTCTTTATTTGATTGTGATTATTGAAATGTTATGTGTATAAGTGTTTAAGTTATTGGAAATATATATATATATATATATATATATATATATATATATTGCTTCGAACCTAGTCCTCGAACTTAGTAAAACTTAGAAAGACGTACTTACTCGCATCCCCTGATTTTCTGTAGGACGATGGCGGATAATTTTTTCTTTGGAGAGTCGTTGAACAACCCATTCTAGAGTTACCAATGGGAGACTTAACTAGGATTACAACGGAACCTAGATGCAATGTTGGAATTTTGGTGGAAATTTGATTGTCCCCGATGTACATGGAGTCAGTCGGAGGCTGTTGCCAAAGTGATAGAAGCTATTCCAAAGGGAGTGCGTGAAGTCTCGTATGAGTTAGCTCGACAGAAATGGCAGTTGCACCCTTTACGTCTAGGACGCATAGAGTTCGAACCATTCGTGGAAGAATTGAAGCAGAAATATGCAGACACCTATCACGGAGTCCATGTGCTCGACGATGATGATCCCATGGAAATGCCTGCGGTAGCACCTCAGCCCCCACCAACCGTGGAAAAAAATTGGTGAAGAGGAGGACCCCTCGGAGAAAGAAGAGGATCCTTCTGAGGACGAGGAAGTCACGGATAATTAAATGGGCGATAATTAGAAGTATAGTTTTAGTTTTTCCTAGAATGGATAGGCAACTCGTTAAGAGATGACATTTTTTGTACCCTCCTTAGCACCTTGAATTTGGTTTTGACTTTTGTTGACATTATGTTTATTCTTGGGAGTGATCTTTAATTTATTATTGATCTCGTTGCTAGCTCTTGTGCAAGTTAATTTATTTAAGTTTTTGAGGACTTTGTGTTGCTTGAATGAAATTAATGTTTTTTTTTTTTTTGGTGTTTTGATCGTTTTATTTTTCTTCCCTCGTATTTTCTGTAAGTTGGCGCTAGTAGTAACCGTTAGTGTTGTTGTTGTAGAATAATGGGGCGCCCTCGTGTAACTCCGCAAACGATGAACTCTGGAGAAAATCTAATGGGCGAATTTCTGAACGCTATACGAGAATTTGTGCAGCAGCAGGCTCAACCCCAACCTAATCCTGCACCGGCACCGAATACCACAAACCAAGTGGTGGAACAGTTTCGTAGATACAACCCTCCTCGTTTCAATGGACGTGATGGACCTTTAGCTGCGGAGGAATGGTTGAGTGAGTTGGACCGCATCTTCACTCACATCGACTGCAATGATAAGCAAAAGGTTGATTGTGCTATCTTCCAACTCACTGAGGATGCTGGTCGTTGGTGGAAGCATTTCTATGGCACTTTAAGTGAAGAGGACCTTCCACTACTATCTTGGGCTACTTTTCAGAAAATTGTCATGGACAAGTATTGCTCTAACTCTTTTCGTGAGAAGAAAGAGAGGGAATTTTATGAACTTAAGCAAGGAAATTCGACTATAGAGGAGTATGAAAGGAAATTCAATCAGTTAGCTGGTTATGCACCTCATGTGGTGAGTACTGAGAAAGATAGAATTGCCAAGTTCAAGAAGGGATTGAGAACTGATATCAAGGGAATTTTGGCTGCTCATGAAAAAACTGATTTTGGGGAATTGGTGAAACGTGCTGAAGAAGTGGAGTTAGCACTGGAAGTGGAAGTTCCACCGAAACAGATGGACAACCCTGCAAAGCGGACCTGGGACAATCGGAACCAAGGGAAGAGTGGGTTCCAAAATAAGAAGGAAAGGTTCGGAAATGTGCGCAATGTTGGAACTGGCTCAAGTTCTAGAGCTGCACCAAACACTGGAGCACCCGGACTTAAGCCGTTGTGTCCCAGATGTGAGAAACGACATAATGGAGAGTGCTTGATGGGCATGGGAGCTTGCTATTACTGTTATGAGAAGGGGCACAACTATCACAACTGTCCGAAGAGGCAAGACAATGGGCCAAGAAATGGAGGAAGCAAGGGACCTGAGAGAAAAGGGAATGCTCGTTTCTTTGCCTTAGCTCAACAAGAGGCGGACAAGGACAGTGACACGATGACTGGTATGTTGTCTATTCTTGGAACTCCCGTTGTAGTTTTGTTTGATTCTGGAGCTTCTCATTATTTTATCTCATCCAAGTTGTGTCGTATGAAGAATATTGCCTGTGAAGTAGAGAACCTAGCTTTGAATATAAGTATCCCTTCCGGCGATAGTCTAAGTACCAATCGAATTGTTCGAAACCTTAAGTTGGATTTTGGGAGTAGAGAATTAAGAGCTGACCTGTACTGCATAGACATGCAAGATTTCGACGTGATTCTTAGTATGGATTGGTTAAGACGAAACTATGCGACGATTAAGTGTCGAGAGAGAGAGGTGGCGTTTGAGATACCAAACGAAAAGAAGTTTACCTTCTATGTTGCAAGAGTTGGTCGAGCACCAATTGTGATATCAGCTATGAAGGCTATGAAGATGCTAAAGAAAGGCAAGTGTCAAGGTTATTTGGTACGTATAGTTGGAGTAGAAGAAGATGGACCGTCAATCGAAAAGGTGCCAGTTGTGCGAGACTATGGAGATGTCTTCCCCGAAGAGTTGCCGGGATTACCTCCGAATAGGCAAGTGGAATTCACAATTGACCTTATGCCAGGCGCGGCACCGATGTCAAAGGCACCATATAGAATGGCACTGAAGGAATTGCAAGAGATGAAGGTGCAAATACAAGAGCTCTTGGACCAAGGGTACATACGACCAAGTGTATCTCCATGGGGAGCGCCCGTTCTTTTTGTTAAGAAGAAGGATGGTTCGATGCGTATGTGCATTGATTATCGAGAATTAAATCGTCTCACAATCAAGAATCGATATCCTCTGCCAAGGATAGAAGACTTGTTCGACCAGCTGAGAGGAACTGGTGTATTTTCAAAGATCGATTTGAGGTCTGGATATCACCAATTTTGAAGGTGAGAGAGTGTGATATACCAAAGACGGCTTTCCGTACGAGATACAACCACTATGAGTTTATAGTGATGCCTTTTGGTTTGACAAACGCGCCAGCCGTATTTATGGATCGGATGAATCGGGTTTTCCACCCGTACTTGGACAAGTTCGTTATAGTGTTTATTGATGACATTTTGATTTACTCTAAGGACGAAGAGCAACATAAGGAGCACCTCAGAATTGTCCTAGAGATCTTGAGAAAGGAGAAATTGTATGCGAAGTTTAAGAAGTGTGAGTTTTGGTTGGACGGAGTAGTTTTTCTCGGACATGTAGTAACGGCTAAAGGAATTGAAGTAGACCCAAGCAAGGTGGAGGCCGTTAGTAATTGGAAGGCACCTACTAATGCGGGCGAAGTTAGAACTTTTCTTAGACTCGCAGGCTATTATCGAAGATTCATCGAGGGATTTTCAAAAATAGCTGGACCAATGACTTGAAGGGTTGTATACGAAAGCAAGACTTTTGTGTTTATACAATTGATATTTATTTCACTATAATTCTCCTATCTGAAATGTTTATTATTGCATAATTATTATTTGTCCAATTATCTCAATATCATAGATTATATAGTGTGTTGTAGATCACAGAAGATTATATAATCGGCATTTTATGAGATATAAACTAATATTCACAATCGAGACAACTTGGACGAGTTGTTGGTTTAGATTGTAGCATAATAGTATTAAATAGTTTATCTTGACTATTTATTTATGCTAGTACGTTAATCGTATTGAAAGGATCACAGTGAGATTAATTCTCTGTTCTGAATTATTGAGAATTAAAGATCTCGGTGACTTAAATAGTCTTAACCTTAATTGGGCTTATCAGTATGAATAAGTGTCTGACTATTGCTTTGATCTATTATAAATGAGAACTTAATCGTGGTTCAAAATTTTGTATTTTGGGCGGTAGCAGTTCTTATTTGATATTGATAGAGCTGCAATAAGGATCCGTGTCCTATGAATAATGGGATGATGATATCCTCTCGAGGAACTTAATAAGTTTATCGTATTAAACCCTGCAGGTGGAATTAGTTCCGATACGATAATAAGTTTAAGTGGTAGCACTCGAGATAATTATTTATTAGTGAATAATTAATTGATTAATTAATTTACTGTCAGAAGTATTTAATTAATTAATGGATATTCGAGAATCTTAAACACGGAGATTAATTAAGTCTAATACTAGCCCCGACTCAATTAATTAAATAAGAGGGTAAGTCAGTATTAATTCTTTAGTGGAATGAATTAATATTTATATCTGATTTATATTTCTGGGCTGAATGGATTAAATCAGATATTATCGGGCCAATCTTATTTAAGCTAGTAGATCCCTGAACTAGCCCAATGGCCTGTGTTTCTAGTGGGCTAGGCGCCTGTTTCCTACGGCCCGTGAGGGTTGTCTAGGTTCAATGAATGTGAGCAGTTATTTATCTATAAATACAAGGCTCATAAGACTCATTACTTACTTGCATTCTAAGCAATTAAAACCTAGTGAGAGAGAGAGAAAATCGGCGCCTACTCCACAGTAAGAGAGAGAGTACGAGGTCGATCCCATCCATCGTCGTATTCTAGCCGGGAACAGTTCAGAAGATCAACTCTGGAGTCGTTGTGCATCAAATTTGCAGGTATATCGAATAAACATCCTATGATTGTAATTAAATTCATAGGAGCATGCTAGGTATGGATTTTGTATGTGTTTGTTAGATATCCATAATTGATCCATGGGTAAAGAGCGGATTGGTTATCGAAAACCGGTTCCTACATGACTAACTTGACAAAGAAGGAGACGAAGTTTGTTTGGACTGAAAGGTGTGAACAAAGTTTTCAAGAGTTGAAGCGTAAGTTAACCACGGCTCCGGTTTTGACTATCCCCGATGGTTTCGGAAACTTTGTCATCTACACCGATGCATCGTTACAAGGCTTTGGATGTGTATTGATGCAAAATGGAAAGGTTATTGCTTATGCCTCGAGACAATTGAAGAAGCATGAGCTTGCGTATCCCACTCACGATTTGGAGTTAGCAGCGGTGGTACACGCACTTAAGATTTGGAGGCACTACTTGTATGGTGGTAAATGTGAGATATACACCGATCACAAAAGTTTGAAGTACTTCTTCACTCAAAAGGAACTCAATATGAGACAAAGAAGATGGTTGGAGTTGGTGAAGGACTACGATTGTACAATACTGTACCACCCCGGAAAGGCCAATGTGGTGGCCGACGCCCTCAGTAGAAAGGGTGAAGGACGTCTCATTGCGATGATCACTGAAGAAGAAGTTCTTGCAAGGGAATTTGAAAGGCTGGGTGTTGAAGTGGTGACCCCGACCGCTAGAAAGGCTATAATGGCTGCTTTAATTGTTCAACCTACTTTGAGAGATCGAATCAAGAAAGCCCAAGAGACCAATGAGTTCTTGCAAAAGATCAAGGGTCGGAGAAGGAATGGGGAGTTGACAGATTTCTTAATCTCGGAAGATGGGACACTAGTCTTTGCAAATAGAATATGTGTGCCCAAGGATAAAGATCTGATAAGAGAGATATTGGATGAGGCGCATCGTACTCCATACACGGCGCATCCTGGTAGTACCAAGATGTACCAAGATCTTCGAAAGACGTTTTGGTGGAGAGGAATGAAGAGAACTATAGCCGAATATGTTGGGAGATGTTTGACGTGCCAAAAGGTTAAATCGGAACACCAACGGCCTGCAGGATTGCTAGTTCCGTTAACGATCCCCGTATGGAAATGGCAAAGAGTTACAATGGATTTTGTCGTTGGACTTCCGAAAAATGTGAAAGGACATGATGCCATTTGGGTGATTGTGGATTGGCTTACTAAATCAGCACATTTTCTGCCTGTGAGAATAACATTTTCAATAGATCGACTTGCGCGATTGTATGTGGATAATGTTGTGAGATTAGACGAAGTGCCGCTTCGATTGTATCTGATCGAGATCCAAGATTTACATCCAAATTTTGGAGGAGTTTGCACGCAGCAATGGGAACCAAATTGAATTTCTCTACTGCATACCACCCTCAAACGGACGGCCAATCCGAAAGAACTATCCAGACATTGGAGGATATGTTGCGAACTTGTGTGATCGACATTGGAGGCGATTGGGAGACTCACTTACCTTTAATTGAGTTCGCCTACAATAATAGTTATCAGCAAAGCCTTGGTATGGCTCTCTTTGAAGCACTTTATGGAAGAAAGTGTAGGTCGCCTTTATATTGGGACGAAGTTGGAGAAAGGAAAATGTTGGGCCCCGAGATTGTCGAGAAAACTGTGAAAGTTGTTGAAAAGATTAAAGAGAGAATTAAGGCGGCCCAAGATCGGCAAAAGTCTTATACCGACAAAAGAAGAAGAGAGTTGTACTTTGATGTTGGTGAGAAAGTGTTCCTCAAGGTAGCACCAATGAAAGGAGTTCTAAGATTTGGAAAGAAGGGAAAGTTGAGGCCTCGTTTTATTGGACCATTTGAAAGTTTGGAGCGAATAGGGGACGTAGCTTATCGTACCCCCCGAACTTGCTGTCGTCCATAATGTGTTTCACGTGTCAATGCTTCGAAAATACTTGCATGACCCTAGTCATGTTGTTCACCATGAGGATCTCCAAATTAGCAAGGACTTGACATACGAGGAAGGACCAAGTGTTATACTTGATCGCAAGTCCATGTTCTTAGGGGCCGGCAAATACCCTTAATCAAAGTTCAATGGACTAGACATGGACCCGAAGAAGCTACTTGGGAGCGTGAGGAAGAAATCTTAGCCCGTTACCCCAATCTAGAACCAAGTAAGTTTAATTTCGAGGACGAAATTTTCTTTTAGTGGGTAGGGTTGTAACGACCCGTTTCCAAATCCCTTTTATTTACATTATTTTAATTGCGAAATTTCGTATTTCCTTTTAATTTCTTAAATGTGAAATTTATTAATCGAGTTATGATGAAGTCTAAGTCGCGCCCTAAACGAATTTAAGTTTCATAAAATATTATTTGTTTTAGCTATATAATAATAATAATAATAATAATAATAATAATAATAATAATAATAATATTTTCGCTAGTATGATCTTGGAATAAAGTATGTTTTTTTTAGTCATGTGAGAATTTGATTCTTAGTTGAGGAAAAAAAAAGGTATTTTACTTATTTATTAATTGTTTTGATAAGGATTAGGAGTTAAGATTTGAAGACATCTGTTTTCTATACCTATTAGATTAGTTCACGTTAGAACTCTCTTATATAAAGCTATCAACGTAAATCCGATTTTTGTTGGAAAGATAATTACGTTCTCCACTCCTTCTCAAACTCAAACACCTCTAGTCTTTAAAACCCTAACCTCTGCACGCAAGCAACTACATCATAAATCAGAATTTCTATAGTCCCTTCCACACTCAAAAGTTTTCGATCGGCGGCTGTTATTTTCTAGAGATACCGTCCTACACTTTCCCTTCAACACCAGCCACCACGCTCGTCATATTCCTCTAGTGAGATTTCAATTCAAAGTTTTCACAACTCCTTCTTCTTATGGATCCGTCTTTTCTATTGATAGTTTAGTAATAGAGTTAAGGTAATTCGTATCTCGGCAGCCGAAGCAATTAAAAGTTAGTATTGTGTTAATAAAAATTAAGAAAAAGATGAAATTTTGTTTCTGCATATTGGTGTTCTGGGGCTGTTAGGCAGGCAAGGAATTCGGTGGGTTTGCATCGGTTTGGATATGGAAGGGAAGAAGGAGACATATAATAACTTCGAAAAAAGAAGGCTTCTAAATGTAATTATCTAAGGTCTCAGAATTCTTTATACATGTATGTATGCTGCTGATATGTTTGACGTGGCTAAGGTTAAAAAGAGTTTATGATTTCGGGAATAGTCGGTCTGTTCGACAGAGACTAAAAGTAAGAGAGATGAAAGTTCTATTATAGCATGTGTGTGTGTGTGTAAACGTAATTTAAAGAATGGAAAACAAGAATTGGAACTTGTGTAGTTGTTGATTATGTAAATAACAGGTTAGTATAATTATCAATATAAATATACTAAAACAGAATTGTGTTGCTACAGTATTCCATCAACTTTCCCGCCAATAACTATTTCACTAGCCCAACATTTGTGCAGCCTAGCAATAAAAAATTACCACATTTTTCTTTACTGTGAGCGGAAATTTACAAGGAGGGAATTTTCAACTTTCAAATTTTTTCAAATATGGCACTTCTCACTGTAATATATATTCAATTTTTACCAGACCATTTTTCAGATTTCCAAAACAACAATCAGGGTAAAATTCTTCTACTCGTCTTCTACAACTCATATGTGATTTCAATTTCAGTCATGCTACTCAAATGAGATTATAATTTTGTCATGTCGCTAAGTTCATAATCCTGCATAAATTTCAGTTTCATTGCAAACAAATATTATTTTCTTGGTGCATTTTTTTGGAATTTTTTCTGTTACCCACATGAAATTTACATTTTGAAAAAAATTACATTGCATTTCTACTTCTGCATATACACACCATCACTAATTGCTACTTCTCTTAAATTTCAGATTTCAAGAACCATGGGAAGGTGGTCTGTCTTTAAAGATCTCACTCTTCTCACTCCATTTCCTACAACCAAAGGGAGATGTGTCAGATGCTATGAAGTTCCTTCAAACACAAATGATCCAAGGAGTTTGGAGTTGATATTCCATGATGAAGAGGTATAAGCATCACCGAATGTAGAAAAAAGTTAAAACATATCATACATTTATCTATAGTCTACTATGAAACCATCAATTTCAGTTATACATAAAAGACCAGCATACATTTTTATTTTCCCTTCTCTTACATATCATACACAACATATAGGAAAAAACAGGAAAGTATTACTAAAAGGTCCATTCTGATTGGTATATCATGAAAAAAGAAATATCATTTAACAAAATTTTGGGGTATTAGAGATAGATTTAGCATAGATATTTCCAAAATAACATTTTCAGACTAATGTTCTTTAGAATCTATTAATGTCATTTACATAAACAATAATTTAAATGATATTTTATTTATGCAGGGGGTTCGGATGCATTTCACTGTACCACAAGGAATAATCAAAAATTTCAAGAATTTGTTTAAAGAGGGACATGCCTATAGTTTGCAAAATTTCGTCGTCACACACAACATGAAATACAGAACCACGCCTCACAAATATAAAGCAATTATCATTAGGGAAACAAAAGTCCGTGTTGAGGAAGATGAAACTTTTCCTAAACAGATTTACTCATTCAAAAGTTTTGAAGAAATCAAATCTATGAATATCATCAATGCAGTTCTAATCGGTAAACTTCATACACATTTTTCATCATAATCATTTATCTTCTGATTATGATATCTGATAAATATGTTAACTTATATAATTTTTATTCATTTCCAGATGTTATGGCAAAGGTGGTGCACAAAAATGGTCCAAAAGAAATAATAACAAGAGCTGGAGCCCAAAAACTACTTATTGACCTGATTTTGGAAGACACCAAGTATACTACAAAAAAATATACATTACATAATAAATTGTTTCATATTTATTGCTGCTGTAAAGTGTTTTTTTATGATGTGTAGGGGGGTTAAGCTTGACTGCACTTTATAGGAGAACTATGCAGAAGAATGCATCACAGAATTCAGAGAGCGTGAACAAGATGTAAACATTATCATCTTGCAGCTATGTATGCCAACAATGCACAATGGTAATGTAGCACAACAATTACCTATTTATGTTAAATTTCTTACTTAAACCTCTATGATTATTTCTTATTGTAGAGAAGTTAATATAGTAATAAATGATCCCTTTAATAGGTGCAATTAAGCTAAGCAACGGTTATAATCACACCAAAATTCTCTTAAATTTTGATTTGCCTGAAGTTCACGAATTTAGACAGAGCTACTTGCACAGGTATGTAAAACCATGAATACTTCAAAATTTTATTTTTTCAGATTATAAAAAGGTTTTCTTAGCCATACTTCAAATTATAGCCAAACCATAAATCAGAATATATGAAAAGATACAAAGCCTAGATGTTGTGTTCTTTTATCATCTCTTATATTCTACTCCAACAAGTTGAAACATTGAAAAGGACTACGAAGTTGCTGCATCTTTCTAGAGTACTAATTTCTAGACTTTTAAACCACTACTAATTTTATGGACAATTGTTATTTTCATATTTCTGGATGCAGTGAAGCCACCCAAAGTTTGACTATCATTAGCAGTACTTCACAAGGAACAAGCTCTACTATTACTGAGGACATTGCAGCTGGAATCAAATTTCTTCCATCAATAAAAGAACTGTCCAAAATTGATAAGGTTCAATAGCTAATTCATTATGTCAAGCTACAATACCTTTTTTGTGAATCTGTTTTCATGTTCAAATTTCTTATTGCATGTGTTGTTTGAATAGGGTGGAATGTTTTGGATATGTGGGACAGTGATGAATATTGATACAAGTGATGGTTGGTTCTACATTGCTTGCAAAAAGTGCCACTCTAAATTGAAGAAAGTGGAGAATAACTTCTTTTGTAGAAAGTGCAACACCTATAATGCTTGTGGAAGTATACGCTACAAACTTACTGTATTTCTTGCTGATGAATCTGGATGTGAAACATTTATAATATAGGATAGAGAAGGTGTGCAGTTAATTGGTAAGCAAGCTGCTGAACTAGCTGCTGCTGAGACAGAGGTACAACTTAACTTATGTAATACATTTCTATAATTTTTGGATTTAAAATTATATCAGTTCACATTTGTACTTTTCTTATCTTATTTAGGGAGGTGAAAACACAGAATTACCAAATGAGATTGGAGAAGCACTGCTGGTGTGTTATGATTTGAGATTTTATCATCTCAAATCTTTTTTGTATTTTGGTGTAGGCTGGTGTTATGATTTGAGATTAATGTACTTATTTCCTAAAATTGGTAATTAATATTAGTATCTATTGTGATGTAATGCATGTTTATAGGATTTGCTATCTAAATTTATAAACAATGTAAATGATTTATTTTTTTCTAAGCAATTCTACAGTTAAAAACAATCATTCATGATACTACATTACTTAGAAAAAATTGCAGTCACTTAATAATTCAGGTTTGCAAATAAACAGAAGTTCTGAATTTACATCTATGGGAGATTAAGTATTAAAAAAATCATAATATAATTATTCAAGGGAATAATCAATTAAATAGGAAATTAATTAATTAATTATATTAAGAAAAACCATATAATACCCGCTAATACTATGATGCTTTAATATATTAAAAATAATATAATTTATGAATTAACTAAATTGTCTGTCAAAGAAATCCAATAACAAATATAATGCACAACTTAATAAGTTTCACAAATAGATACTTATTAAGGCAGCAGAGAGGACTCTCACTAAATAAAATGATGTATATGCAATCATTATAGCTAAATAAAAAAATCACTGTTGCTTACCTAAAAGTCTGCAGCACACCATGCTGCCTCCCAATCTATCAAGCTTTAAGTTGTGGTATGGACTTTTTTATTACTTTTATTACAGTTATGGATGACAAGCCACGTGTGGATGATGGATAACCACAAAATTTTACTATATTTTATAGTTTCATCTCCAGAAATCCAACTATTTCACTGTAATAATCATATATTCATATATATATAGATGGAGGTACAAACTTTTCGGATTTATAAATAAGACATTCTCTTCCTTCTCTCAAACATAGAAAAAAAAATCTTTTTCAAACAAACACAGGAAACATCTTCACCAAAAAAAACCCGCACATTTAGACCATTTTCTGCAATATCACACACTTGAAGAAGAACAAAGATTATCAACGGAGGGGAGTGGAAGTTCAAAAATTCATCCTCAATTCAAACCAGCATGCGGAAGATTACAAAGTCTACCACATTAGGGCACAAAACACATAAAATCTACTCAACTCAAGGTAACACATACGAACACAACAAAATTATCAATTGAAGCATACTTTTTTTTCCCTTTTTCTTACCTCTCTATTATGTCATTCATATCCATCATTTTGCAACTTCCTCAAGAATAACTGCAACAAAATAAAAAATTTACATAATATTGATCACTTACAAAAGTGCAGAACATCAGATATAATAGATATACCATGCTCTCAAATGAAAACTGGACCATAGGAAAGTCATACTCAGATGAGCCAAAAAAAAAATCTTCAGACTCGGATTCATTACAAATAGAATGCGTTTAAATACATATTTAACAAATTGGGTACAATTTCAATTTACCTTCTACTGCATAAAATATCAAATTTCACCGTTCAAGGGCAGGGGAGACACATCAGATCCCAAAATTTAGTCTTTTATGTTGGTAATACAAGATTTCAAATTCAGAATGAGATGAAACTGAACTGATTTTGGCATGATTAACTAGATAAAACAAAGAAAAAGAAAAATGAGAGATTGCGTAATGCTTTAGAAATGGGGGATTTCAGATCAGATTTCAAGGTTTGGAGATATACAAAGAACTATCGGCGCCGTAGGGTCCACTTTTAAGTTGTTAGCCCTAAGTTTTGAGGAGGCTTATTTATACTTAGGGTTTCTGGGGCTTTTTATCTTACAATAAAAATGAAATATATCTCTATAAATAATATGGACTTACATTTGAGCTCTGAATTGGGCTGCCCATCGATGTTGAATTGTGGCCCTAATGTTAGTTTCACTTTCCAAAATAGAATTTGAGTCTTAACCATTTTTAAGCTTTATCAATCCGAACCTGCTGCACTTATATATAGATTGGGCTGCTTTTTTTTTCCTTCTTCTTTTTGGGTACATGCTTAGATTACTATTACTGCAATAATTAAAACTAAGTAGTAAGAAATAAAACTTTCTGAATTTATGCATGTATATAAGGTGATGTATGTTAATGTTCTTTATATTTTAAAATGATGTAAATATTTACAACAGATGTTACATTCGATATATTTGATATTTCAATTTGTACAAAAAAATTATAATTAAAGTATTTATACTTATTTGCCATAACATGTTGGGTAAATTTGTGATACAGATAATACAAACCTTCCACCATCAAAATCGCCACGCATTGGTCTTAATACAAGTCACAGACGACATCATTTGCTTTCATCATTTCAAACTCCATCAATTGAAGCATCTACACTACCTTTCCATGATATTACAAATGGTATTTCAAACTTTTTTTTTTGGTAAATGCTTAGTAACTGTATTTACTAATTATTCTCAACTAAAATCATGTATCAAATTAATTTTGGCCGCAGTTATTGGAAGCAGCTCATCTAATATAAACAATAATCTCAAAAATAAAATACCATATCATTCACATAATCCAGTGGTCAGCCCAACAAACCCTGTCTTTATTGACTTGACTGATGAAAGTGTTAACAAAAATCACGCAGAAGAGCCCGCAATACCAGATTTCAGTTTTGAACCTTCCAATTCTGTGAGAAATGAAGTTCATCCTGAAATAATTAATTTAGATGATGGTAAGTTATTATCATTCCAATAAAAATATCATTTTGTAATATAATTTATTATAATAATTATTTTATTTATATAATTTTTAGGTAATCAATCTCAGCAGCTTCAGTCTGATGTTGAAGATAAATATCTGAATTTAGAAAATGGTGAGTTAGTAATGATTTTATAAATTTTCAATTATTTCAATTTAGTATGTTCAAAATTTCAATGCAGTGCCTGTGACCCAAAAAAGAAGGATTATTTAACATACTTTATATTTATATGTTTTGTCATATCATGAAGACTTAAAAGATAGGATTCCCAATGATAACACAGGTTGGTGCTTGCATCCTTCATTACATTATATAACCTTGCCTAAAATATAATTTAATTAATTAAAGTAATATACAATAATCGTATGTAGGTGATATGTATGTTTCATAAGTTGAAGTTGTTCTTTATGCCCATGTGTTTGTTAATTCCTCAATATGAAGGTAAATATGAGGTTAATATAACTTGAATACAAAAAAGTAATAGTAATAGATTTATATCGTACATTAAACTAAAACTAATCATCATTCTATTTACTTTAAATGTTTTTCATATAATATATAGACATTAAATGTATACGTAAGAAATATCAAGATATTATAAAATTAACAATTATAAAATCATAAAAAGTTGTGCATTTAAGTTTATCTTAGATCTACTTATGCATCATCCATACATGGTGGAGAATAATTTTGCAGAGTATTGGGATATTGGCGATCCAATATATTCATGTCAACATTGTAAAGCATTTTTTTGGTACGAAGAACGACTGAATAAAAGTTATAAAGCCAAACAACTGAAGTACTCATTATGTTGCTTGAGTGGCAAAATTCAGCTACCGCGAATGAGTAGACCTCCAAAATTGTTGGAGGACTTGATTTTTGGGAGCAGTGATAAAAGTAAACATTTTTTGGAAAATACTCGCTCCTACAATAGCATGTTCAGTTTCACGTCCATGGGAGGAAAGATAGATAAGAGTTTAAATACTGGAAGATCACCACCCATGTTCCGAATGCATGGCCAAAATTATCATAGGATTGGAAGTCTAATTCCATCCGAAGGTGATAAACCGAAATTTGTGCAACTCTATATCTATGATACCCAAAATGAAATTGCAAATCGGTTAAGCTCCGTGAGGTTAGTTCAATATTTTTTCTAACTTTATAATATTTAAAAATATAACTTATTTGTGTTATGATAATTATCACCATTATAACTTATATAATCTTTTTGCTGTGAACTTTATTAGACAAAATGGTGATGTCAATAAACTCCATGCTGAGATTGTCGCAGACATCAAGAAAATGCTGGATGGGCATAATGTCCTGGTGAAGTCATTTAGAATGGTTAAAGACGTCTTTGCAGAGTCAGAAACGTCTGAGATCAAGTTAAGACTTATTGGTAAGAGAGGAAGTGATGCAAGACGACATAATCTTCCATCTGTGTCTGAGGTGGTAGCATTGATAGTAGGCGATTTTGATGAATCAATGCATGAAAGAGATATAATTGTCGAAACACAATCAAAAAAATTGAAGCGCATAAATGAGTTGCACGCATCCTATCTTACATTGCAATATCCGTTACTATTCCCATATGGTGAAGATGGTTACAGGGAAGATATACCATTTTCTATCTCAAATTCATCAAATGGAGATCAACGGAAAAGAGTGAGTTTTAGAGAGTTCTTCGCCTATCGGTTGCATGAAAGACAAAATGAGTCATCAGCTATAATGTCAACCAAAAGATTGTTTCAACAATTTATTGTAGATGCATATACAATGGTTGAATCAAACAAACTCTCATATGTGTGTAGGAATCAAAAACAACTACGTGCAGAAATGTATAAGGGGTTAACAGATGCACTTATAGGAGGAGACAAAGATCCAACTAAACATGGGAAAAGAGTTATTATGCACTTATAGGAGGAGACAAAGATCCAACTAAACATGGGAAAAGAGTTATTTTGCCATCATCTTTCATTGGAGGTGCTCGATATATGATTCAAAATTATCAAGATGCAATGGCCATTTGTAGATGGGCTGGATATCCAGATTTGTTCATCACATTTACTTGCAATCCAAAATGGCCAGAGATAGTTAGATATGTTGATAAAAGAGGTTTGAAACCAGAAGACCGTCCGGACATCATTGCTCGAGTTTTCAAGCTTAAGTTAGATCACATGATAAAAGACTTTAGAAAGAACAAAGTATTTGGTACTATCAAAGCAGATAAATACTACTTAAGTATTTAAATTAATGTTTTAAAGTTAATTGCAAATTTTTCTGAGATTATTAAGCTAATAAATATTTTGTATTTTGTAGTTGTTTACACCATTGAATTTCAAAAGCGTGGATTGCCTCATGCTCACATTTTGTTATTCTTGAGCAAAGAAGATAAGCATCCAACACCAGAACATATTGATAAAATCATTTCAGCAGAAATTCCCGATCAACAAAATGATGCAAGTTATTACAAAGCTGTGAAAGATTTTATGATGCATGGTCCATGCGGTGTTGCAAAGAGAGACTCTCCATGTATGTCTAATGGTCGTTGCACTAAATATTTTCCCAAGAAATTCGTTGCAACAACTTCAGTTGACGAAGATGGGTATCCAGTTTATAAACGTCGTGATGATGGGAGAGTTATTATTAAAGGAGGTGTTACTTTGGATAATAGATATGTGGTACCACATAATCATTATCTTCTTATGAAATATGGCGCACATATAAATGTCGAATGGTGCAATCAATCTTGATCAATCAAGTATTTATTCAAGTATATAAACAAGGGTCATGATCGAGTGACAACATCTTTTTACCAGAGTACTGGAGACATTCAAGCTGAAAAAAATTTGGATGAAGTTAAGATGCACTACGATTGTAGATACATATCGCCGTGTGAAGCAGCTTGTAGAATATTCAAATTTGATATTCAATATAGAGATCCAGGCGTCGAGAGTTTGAGCTTTCATCTCCCTGGAGAACAAAGTGTCATATTCAATGATGATGACCCACTAGATGAGGTACTTGATCGGCCAACCGTCAAACAAAGTATGTTTTTGGCTTGGATGGAAGCAAATAAGGAATATCCAAAAGCAAGAGAGTTGACATATGCTGAGTTCCCAACAAAATTCGTTTGGAAACAAGATAGTAGAAAATGGGTTCCAAGAAAAAAAAGATTGGCGATTGGAAGATTATGTCACATACCTCCTGGGTCTGGAGAGTTATATTATTTGAGGTGTTTATTGAATGTTATCCGGGGAGCAACATGTTTTGAAGACATTAGATTGCTTAATGTTGTTCAATATGCCACATTTCGAGATGCTTGCTATGCCTTGGGTCTATTGGATGATGACAAAGAGTACATTGATGGGATCATTGAAGCAAGTCAATGGGCATCAACAATGTCTTTGAGAAATCTATTTGCAACATTATTGGTTTCAGATTCTCTTGCTAGGCCTGAAAAGGTTTGGAACAATTGTTGGAGTTATTTATCAGAATATATTTTATATAATCAAAGAATTCTCTTGCAACATTCAGGTACTATACATTATATTAATTATGTATATTTATTAATTATCTTTCCCACATATATATATATATATATATCGCATATCATCTTACTTATTTAAATAAGTTACTACTACAGATTTGTTATTGACCGAAGATGAAATCAAAAGTTACACCCTAGTGGAGATTGAAAAGTTAACACGTAATTTGGGTAGGACTTTGCGAGATTTTCCAACCATGCCATTTCCTGATGAAGAGTTTTTTCAAATGAATCAGAATCGGTTGATTGCTAGCGAGCTAAACTACGACCGTAATGCTCTTCGAGATGAGTACCAATATTTTCTGCAGAAGTGTACTGATGAGCAGCGCCACGTCCATGATACAATATTAAATGCAGTTAATTTGAATTGTGGTGGGATGTTTTTTGTATATGGATATGGAGGTACAGGTAAAACTTTTGTTTGGAAGGGATTATCAGCAGCTCTCCGATCAAAAGGAGAAATTGTAATAAACGTTTCTTCTAGCGGAATAGCTTCACTTTTATTGCCAGGAGGAAGAACATCACATTCACGCTTCAAAATTCTGATCAACCCAAATGAAGATTCAACTTGTAATATAAAGCAGGGGAGCGACTTGGCCGATCCAATCATAAAGGCAAAACTTATTATTTGGGATGAGGCTCCCATGATGCACAAGTTTTGCTTTGAAGCATTGGATAGGACCTTGCGTGATATAATGCGTTTTTCTTCCTCATCTAGCAATGATGTTCTATTTGGGAGAAAAAACAATTGTGTTTGGTGGAGATTTTAGACATATTTTACCCATTATTCCAAAAGGTACTAGACAAGATATCGTGCACGCGACAATTAATTCCTCATATCTTTGGAAAAGTTGCACCGTCTTAAGATTGACAAAAAACATGCGACTTCAAAATGCTTGCTCTGATGATGAATCAGTGAAATTGGAACAATTTGCAAATTGGATAGCAAGTATAGGGGATGGGGTAATCGGAGGTCCAAATGATGGCGAAGCACAAATTGAGCTTGCACGTGACATTCTTATTCAATATTCAGGAGATCCTGTGAAAGCTTTTGTTAATGAGATTTATTCTTCGTTACAAAATGGCAATGACAGCTCAGAGTATTTGCAAGAACGTGTTATTTTAGCACCCACTTTGAATGTAGTTGAGTCCATAAACCAGTACATGGTCTCTTTGAATGAATGTGAAGGCAAACGATATTTAAGCTCAGATAGTATGTGCAGATCAGATTCGACTTCATCTCTGTTTCAAACATACACACGCCTGAGTTCTTAAATAGTCTAAAATTTTCTGGTTTACCAAACCACGAGCTATGTTTGAAAGTTGGAACTCCAGTCATGCTTTTAAGGAATATAGATCATGCAAATGGTTTGTGCAACGGAACAAGATTAGTTGTTACAAGACTTGGGAGCCATATATTGGAAGCCAAAGTTATAACCGGTCAAAACGCGGGAAACAAAGTTCTCATTCCAAGAATGTCACTTACACCAGCTGATCAAAGGTTGCCATTCAAGTTTCAGAGAAAACAATTTCCACTCATAATCTCTTATGCAATGACAATCAACAAATTACAGGGTCAATCACTATCTCGTGTTGGTATATTTTTGAAACAACCAGTTTTTAGCCATGGGCAATTGTATGTAGCAATTTCACGAGTCACGAGTCGAGAAGGTTTAAGAATCTTGCTATGTAAAGATGATGAAGATCTTGATAGAGTTGCTACTACAAATGTTGTATATAAAGAAGTGTTGCAAAATTTATAAAATTTCGCTTACTACTACATTGTTTTACCTAATTACGTACATCACTTTTAGATAAGCAATTTTTTCGTGTCACATAAATTATACTTTCTATACTTTATAATTGGATAGTGAGGTTTTCTAAGTGGCCAATATAACTGGATATTTATTGAGAAAAGCGAAAATGTATTCTTTCTATACTTTATAATTAATATTGAGGTTTTCTAAGTGGTCAATGTATTCAAAATTTTGGTTTGTTGCAGTTATGCTTCAGGAAGTTGCAAAATGATGGATACGAATGACATAATATACAGGTAAGAAAAACAAAAAAAAAGTAGGCTTCAATTTTTTATTGTGCTTATATGTATTACTTTAACTTCAGTGGATTTTATTGTGTTTTGTTCCACGATATGGTAGACTTTGTAATCTTATGCATGATGGTTTGAATTGAGGATGACTTTTTCAACTTGCACTCTCACTCCCTCATACTCTTTGTTTTTCTTCAAGTGTGTGATATTGCATAAAATTTGAATTGAACATTGTGAATGTTTTGCTGCAAATATGTGAACAACTTGATATGTATTATTTGTTTGAAAAAGTTTTCTTTTCTATGTTGGAATGAAGAAGAGAATTATTTTAAGAAATCTGAAAAGTTAGTACCAACATCCATATGTATGTATATAATTATTGCAGTGAAATAGATACTTGTCTGGGGAATGAAGATAAAAAATATAGTACTATTATACTTAGTGAGATTTAAACTTTTATTTATTTAAACAAAAGTCAAATATTTCATAAAACATTATTTACAATTTTTAAAATATTCACATTATAAAATATAAAAAATAATTAGAATTTACTCCTATTAAACATGACTTATTGGGAAAAATTGCACCCGTGGGCAAAACTAGTATATAAGTATACGTGTATGTACTTGAATAAGTTGATAGTTTAATATTATAATATATAAATATAGTAGCTATTAATAATTTAATCTAATGAAATGTATATGTATTAGACGTGTTAGTGGAGAGAATAGGGAAATCTAGTGATATGAATTGGATAAAAAATATTGAATAATACAGTGTTTGCTTTTATAAATATTTCTTTTACGAATTTTGAAAAGAACCAAGTAATTTTACTTAATTCAGCAATTTAATTTAGATTATTCCTATAAGCTCAATTAGGCCTTTGTTTTTAAAAATATATTATTTTATTAGGTGCGGCGCGACTAGGACCTTTATCTGCTACTTGATTTGTTTGGATCGTTTATGCTCAAATTTAAGGTGTGGGATCTTACTTAACTTTATACCATTGTTTTACTTTGTCCTTTTTAATACGATATGATTTTGCCGTATGTGATCATTTGACTTTAAGTGTTGAGCGGACCATGTTAAGTTGTCCATTGACTTGCTCTCACTTGCGTTCAATACATTTGATATCTTATGATGAGCAGGACCTGTTAAGTTGTCCATTGACTTTGCTCAGACTTATTGACGCCTTGTACGTTGACATTTAGTGTTGAGTGGACCGTGTTGAGTTGTCCATTAAGTTGCTCTCACTTCTTGTTGCTTATTACTTGATTTTAATTTTCACTACGTGCATTTATTTTATTAAATTGGACAATATCTGGTATAACTGCTCACACTAAGTATATTCGCGTATACTTATCCCCAAACTTAAATTTTTCAGGTAATTGAAGTCGGAAGCGTGGAGGTGTCGAATGACGAGTCAAAATAAATAGAAATTTTATTTTATTTTCCTAAGACATTAGAGTTCTATTTCTGCATTTACTTTATTTCTTTCCGTACTTGTTGCATGCGATTTGTTGGGATTTTCGCCACCTTTTGGTTAAATAAAATATTTCGTCTTCTTTCAACTAAGTTAATTGTTATTCTTTATTCAAGGAAATAAAAAATATATTCAGTTTTCCGCTGTAAATATTCTTTAAAATATTAAATATTCTTTTAAATATTATTTTAATGCCTTAATTAGATTAGGGTGTTACAGTCACCACCTCGGCTTACACTTTCTGACAGCTCTACTCTGAGGGAGGACGAGGCACTCCAGCTCGTCTTTGGTTTAGAGTCTGAGGATGAGGACCTGGACGAGGATCCTGAGGAGGACCCGGACGAGGATCCTGAGGAGGACCCGGACGAGGATCCGGAGGAGGACCTAGAAGAGGACTCTTAGGGTTTTCAGGCCGTAGAGGGCAGTTCCGACTCGATTATAGTTTGTTGAGTAGAGCGTTGTAGACGCATGTTAGTAGTAGTAGTAGCTCTTTTGTCCTGTACATAGTCGGATCAGTAACTAGTATTTGTAGTACTCTAACGGACACGAAATTTTATGAATCGTTTCCGTTCTAGTACTTTTAGTAAGTACGGAGATGCAGCTTGTTAGTGCACCCGGTAAATAGTAGGCAGTCAGCCTAGTTTAGACTAGTAGTAGTCTAACTTTTTGTATAAGTCCTCGTTGGAGGCAGAATTAATATTCTTTTTGATGTATATATATATACATGACCCATGAAAGGGTTTTTAATCACAAGAAAAATTTCCTATGAATCGTGTAATTAAATCAGAATGTCAATAAATTCGTGTGACGAGAAATTTAAGTCGAACTTGAAGGTTAAAAGATTATGAAGTTAATATCGAAGTTATATTCGATATGTCGTCCCGTGAACTTGATTAAGTTGAAAACGAGTTAGTAAGTAATAAGAGCGATTAAAAAGAGAGGACTAATGAGAATTTCTATTTCCTTTAGATCAAAGAAAATGCTGCCAAGAAACGTTAACAATAGGAGAGGTCGAGGACCTGGGAGGCCTCGAGGACGTGGGAGACGTCAACCAGAGAACGACAGAGAACAAGAGCACGAACAGAATGATACCCCATCACCATCCCCATCACCATCCCCATCACCACCACCTCCACCACCACCCCGTAGGGATATTGAGGATTTATTCCTCAAACGAAACCCCCCGATGTTTAATGGAACGGGCAGCCCTAGCGATGTTGAGCTATGGGTGAGATCTACAGAGAAGATATTCAAACTCCTCAGATGTACTGATGAGGAGAGAATGCTATGTGTCGCGTTCCAACTAACTGGATCGGCAAATTATTGATGGGAAGCAAGCCAGAAGGTGATACCCGCAGAGCAGCTGGCTCGTTTCACGTGGGAAGACTTATAGAGCTCAAAAAGAAGCCGAGTTCTATAGTTTGAAGCAAGGAAAGCTGACCGTAACAGAGTATGACGCCATGTTTTGCAAACTGTCTAGGTATGCGCCGACTCAGGTTGATACCGAGGAGAAATTATCAAAGAAATTCCAAGGAGGACTACGACATGAACTGGAAATTGCATTAGCTAGTCATGGGGGACTAAGCTACACTGACATTTTGGGAAGAGCATTGGAAATGGAGGCCGTAGTGCCTGACGAGAAGAAAGTTGTACCAACTGCACCAGCCCCCGCACAGAACCAAAACCGAGGCTATTATAATAACAATAATAGCAACTATTAGGGAAAGAGGAAGTGGAATGGAGGAGGTAGCGGAGGCTACAATCAGAGTTATAACAACCAGAGTAATCAGAAAAGGGGTATTCAGCAGGGCTATCAGCAGCCTGGCCAGAACAATAACCACAACAACAACAACAACAAAAGACCGTGGCAGGGAAACAACCAGTCGGGGTTGTTTATTCAGGGAAATAAGCAGAACGCACCATGGAAGGGCAACGGTCAACAGAACCAGCCGCAAGGGCAGCAACAAAACTTCAACCAGGGAGGAACTAACCCAGGGAGGGTTACCATTCCTGTCTGCCCTAAGTGCAACAGAGCCCATCCCGGAGTTTGTCAGACAGGCACCCCCAACTGTTTCAATTGTGGACAGAAGGGGCATATGAAGAAAGATTGCCCGAAACCGCTGCAAGCCATAGCTCTCAGAGCCATACAAGCATAGCCGCAGCAGCAAATGAACCAACAGCAGTTCCAGTAGCATGCACAGCAACAACAGAATGCGAGGGCATGCGCTATCAAACAGGGTGGCCAGCACAAGGGAAAATGCAACCTAGCAGGTATGGGAAAACATCACAACATCCCTATTAAGATACTGTTTGATACTGGCGCATCGCATTCTTTCATTGCTAGCTCGTGTGCCGATAACTTAGACATCAAACCTGTAAGAGCTGCACATTCTATGAGAGTAGCTACACCTTCAGGAGAGATCACTACTTCCACGCATGTTTGCTCTAACCTAGAACTAGAAATCGGAACTCTTAAAGTTAAAGCGAACAACTTAAATATTATGATAATGTGGGACGTAGATATAATCCTAGGAATGGATTGGTTGTCAGAGAATTATGCCACAATTCTCTGCAACGAGAGAAAAATCTCTTTTCAACCCCCAGGTAAAGAACCAACCGAATTCCACGGAATTTCCATGGGTAGAGGCGTACCAATTATATCAGCCCTTCAAGCCACGAAACTCATGAAGAAGAAAGGTACCACAGCTTATCTCGTGTACCTAGTCGGGGAGCCAGGAGCCAAGAAGACCATCCAAGACGTAAAAGTTGTAAATGAATACGAAGACGTCTTTCCAGAGGTGTTACTAGGATTGCCACCAGATCGTCATGTGGACTTCATGATCGACTTAGAACCAGGAGCAGCTCCTAAGTCTAAAGCCCCATATAGGATGGCACCGAAAGAATTAGAAGAGCTCAAAATCCAGTTACAAGAATTGCTAGACCTTGGATTCATCAGGCCAAGCGTCTCACCTTGGGGAGCACCCATGTTGTTTGTTAGGAAAAAGGACGGATCGATGAGAATGTGTATAGATTATCGAGAGCTGAACAAGATCACACTCAAGAACAAATATCCTTTGCCAAGGACCGAGGATCTGTTCGATCAGCTTAAGTGTGCAGGAGTCTTCTCAAAAATAGATTTAAGGTCAGGGTACCATCAGCTGAAGATTAAACCTGAAGACGTACCGAAGACCGCCTTTAGAACCCGATATGGCCATTACGAATTCCTAGTAATGCCATTTGGTTTGACCAACGCTCCAGCTATATTCACGGATCTTATGAATAGAGTTTTTCACCCTTACTTGGATAAATTCATTTTAGTATTCATCGACGACATCCTCGTTTACTCTAAGGATGAAAAGGAGCACGAGGAACATCTACGAATAGTGTTGGAAACACTAAGAACTGAGAAACTCTACGCCAAATTCAGTAAATGCGAATTTTGGCTGAAGGAAGTAATGTTCCTTGGACACATAGAATCGGCGGAAGGAATCAAAGTGGATCCAGCCAAGGTAGAGGCAGTGCACAACTGGAAGTCACCAACGAGTCCGAATGAGATCAGAAGTTTCTTAGGTTTGGCAGGCTACTACAGAAGATTCATCGAAGGATTCTCCACGATTGCTAGGCCGATGACACAGCTACTCAGGAAGGAAACCAAATTTAAATGGACGGACGAGTGCGAGAAGAGCTTCCAAATGCTTAAGGAAAAGCTAACCACAGCGCCAGTATTAGCTCTTCCAGACGCAAACAAGGAGTATGTGGTTTACACCGATGCCTTGAAAAATGGATTAGGTTGTGTCTTAATGCAAGATGGACGAGTGATAGCTTATGCTTCACGACAACTTCGACCTCACGAAATTGAGTACCCAACCCACGACTTAGAACTCGCAGCCGTGGCACATGCGTTGAAGATTTGAAGACACCATCTCTATGGTGTAAGGGTTGAAATATTCACTGATCACAAGAGTCTGAAGTACTTTTTCGAGCAGAAAGAACTGAATATGAGACAAAGGAGATGACTCAAACTAGTTAAGGATTACGACTGCTGAATCAACTACCATCCCGGAAAGGCTAATGTGGTAGCGGACGCATTGAGTCGCAAGGCTCCAACGAAGTTAGGATGCCTCTTTGTAGAGGAAGAAACTTTAGTGTGAGAATTTGAGAAGATGGATATCAAAGTGCTCGACACGCCAACTACGATAACAAGACAGATAGCAGCATTAGAAGCTACACCAGATTTGAGAGAAAGAATCATCAGTGCTCAGAGGAAGGACGAGTCAATGGAAAAGCTTCGACTAAAGATAAGGACGGAGAAACCAGATGGATATTCTGAAGCACCAGACAATGCGATCCTTTTTTAAGGCAGAATTTGTATTCCTAATGACGACAGCGAACTGAAGAATGAGATCTTGAGTGAGGCTCACGATACGCCTTATACAGCACACCCAGGAAGTATGAAAATGTATCAAGATTTGAGAAGGAACTTCTGGTGGAATGGAATGAAACGAGACGTTGCCTCGTTTGTAGAAAGATGTTTGGCATGTCAGCAAGTTAAGGCCTTACATCGACGACCGTATGGATTGTTGCAACCATTGGATGTCCCAGAATGGAAATGGGAAGGCATAGCTATAGACTTTGTCACAGGCTTACCTAGTCAAGAAGAGGAAACATAGCTATTTTGGTGATTATTGATAGACTTACGAAGTCAGCACATTACTTGCCGATTAAAACTACCTACGGATCAGAGAAACTAGCTCAGTTGTACGTTAGAGAGATTGTACGTCTGCATGGAGTACTGAAGGTCATAATATCAGATAGAGACGCCCAATTCACCTCCAGATTTTGGATTACGATGCAGAAAGGATTGGGAACAGAGCTTAATTTCAGTACAGCGTTTCACCCACACACAGATGGACAGTCAGAGAGGACGATTCAGATTTTAGTCGATATGTTAAGGACAGTGGTATTGGACCGAGGCGCTAATTGGGAAGAAATCCTACACTTAGTCAAATTCGCTTACAACAATAGCTATTAGGCCACGATAGGAATGGCGCCGTATGAGGCTTTGTATGGAAGGAAATGTAGATCACCACTTTATTGGGACGAAGTAGGTGAGAGAAAGAACCTAGGCCCTGATGCAGTAAATGAGATGATTGAGATCGTTTGGCAGATACGAGATAGAATGAAAGAAGCCCAGAGCCGATAGAAGTCTTATGCCGATGATCGTCGAACCAATCTTGAGTTTGAAATAGGAGATAAAGTTTTCCTTAAGATATCACCGAGCAGAGGAATCCTTAGATTCGGAGTTAAGGGTAAACTAAGACCCAGGTTCATAGGACCTTATGAAATCCTCGAGAAGATAGGACCCGTCGCATATAGATTGGCCTTACCGCCAAGTCTAGGAAGTGCCCACAACGTATTTCACGTTTCTCAATTGAGAAAATACATCTATGACCCTAAGCACGTCATTAGTCAGCAAGACGTAGTTCTTGAATCTTACCTAAGCTACGAAGAGAAGCCGATATCGATTTTGGATAGGAAAGTCAAAGAATTAAGAACCAAATCGATACTAATCGTTAAAGAGCTATGGAACCACCATGGGCATGAAGAAGCCACGTGGGAGCTCGAGGAGAAGATGAAGGAGAGATATCTTCATCTTTTTGCAGAAGTTATGCAAATTTCGGGACGAAATTTTTCGCAAGGGGGGTAGGATGTAATACCCCAGAAATTCCGTACAGTCTTAAAAATTTAAAGTTAATAATAAAAATGGCTTTGTACGCCTAAGTTTACGATTTTGAATTCTAAAACTAACGGTGAAATCACTTTCCGAAAATAAATTACAGAAGTCACTTAGATGACTACTGTATTTAGGGTTATCGCGTACGAAAACTTTTTAGTTCTAGAACTCAGAACGGAAAACGGTCTGATTTTTACATTCACGAAATCGCGATACGAACTCGCCCGAGAAAGTTTGTTTTTTTGATTTTCCGGACGAAACTCGGATTGTGACGTCGAGTTTTGTCGGAATTAAGTTTTTAAATATTACTTTTCGAATAAGTTAAATATGTCGGAATTTATGGTAGAATCGGAATTTGACGATAATGTGCCGAGATACGTTTTTCGTCTTTCCATTTCCGTAACGTCGTATCGCGCCGGAAAAATGCGTAATTCTCCTTTTCTTCCCCTCATAGCCGACTTCCTTCTCTCTCACATAGCTTGATATTTGATTTTATATAGTATTATACCTTATGACTCACCATTAGATATTTAACAAAACTTTACACCTAAGTTGTTAGATATTATTTCCTACCATTAGTCATCACATTTTCTTTCTTCCTCCCTCACAATTGCCACCCCCTCTCACACTCCCTCTCTCTCAATTTTCTTCCATCCTCCATTGAAGAAAGCTTGAAGCTTTGGCAAGGATTTTCACACAAGTTCATCATCCTCCATCAATCTTTTAACTTCTTTCATTAAAGCTTAAGGCAATCTCCTCATCTCTTATTCTATCCAATTAGTTTTCCTTTCTTCTAATTTTTCTTGTTGATCGAAATTAGGATGATGGAATAGATGATGATTTGAGCTTATTTCTTGTAATTAGATGGTTAATAATCAATTTCTATTGTTGTTTTGGAAGAAGAATTAAAAGCCCTAAATTCTAGGGTAGAACCGATTTTAGGGGTTCTATGTAGGATGATTTAATTCTAAACTTGAATGTATAATTGATCTTAGGAAATGCTTAATTGATGATTAAAACAAAGAGAAATCAAAACCCCTATGAACTAGAAGAGGACCGAGTTTTAGGCTAAGGGTTTGAGTTGGGGGATTTCAAATTAATGATGAAGTGGTATAGTAATTGGTTAGATTGATGTTGTAGTAGTTGGATAAATGGATTAATGATGTTAATTGATGAAGAAAACCAATTCCCCCCAAATTTGTGCTAATGCCGATTTTGGTGAAGAAATAGGGGTTTATGTAGTTCGATCTTTAATTGATGAAATGATGATAGATTATAGATTCTAATGATAATAGTTGATGATAGAAATTAATTGGATTTATTCTAAAATTATTATAGAAATCCTAAGAGACTAAGAACTCGAATTAAGTTGAGTTTAAGTAATGATATGAGGTGATGATGTATATAATAATGAATCTCGTTAGATGATGATTAATGTCGTAGAAAATGAATGAATTCCGATAACTTTGGAAATTTTGTAAGAGACGAACAAGTGAACGTAAATAATAATCGAGAAGTCGAGTAAGGATTTTAACTAGATAATAATGCTTACTATGAACTAAGGAACGACTTTGTAGTTGACGACATGAGCTTTCGGATTGTTAAATAACGAGTTGTAGTTATAATCGAGAACTAGAAACGAGAAATGTTAACTTGTTTTGGTATAGTACTTGGTAGTTTGGAAAGCCGATGTTTAGAACGTCGTGCTTTTGAACGAACGGCGGAAAGGAGTCCTTCACGTACGGGAGTACGTGTTGACTGCCTTGAAGTGTTAAAATCGTGAAAATGTAGATTCGATAACATAGAACGAGCCTAGGAAGTCATACGTCGATTCTATCGAGCAACTAGGGTTAGCCGCGGCAGTTTTGCGACCCTTCCCGGAAACTGTAATATCTTTTAGCTCGTTTATCGGATTTGAGATCCGTAAATTAGAGAGTAATCTAGACATTCTAAGCTTTCTAACGGTACATGACATATCCCCTGTTTTCATTTTCTCTGTTCTGGGCAGTCCCCAGAACTACTGCATTGTGCAGTGAATTTTCAAAATTTGTTTTCCTAAGTTGTTTTCTTCGCAACTTAGTTTCTTTCGATCGTTTAAGCCGTAATAAGTTAACGACTATCTTTTCTACTGACCTAAGAGTCGAGTATGAAACCTTTCGAGTTCTAAACGAGATTTGTTCAAGTCTCATTCCCGTTTAACTAAAAAGAAACTAGTAGCATGCAAATGCCTAAAGAAACAAAACGACTAAAACCTAATTCGAATTTCCATGTTCGATTATCTTTTACGACCGAATTTAAAATGTGATTATTTTACGATGAAGGAGGAAGCCAGCACTAAGGAAAGGACGGAAGAACAGAAGAACGGAAACCTGTTTAATAGTTCTGTATCATCGAGGTGGGCTTTTATATATAAAACAAAACGAGCAATGCTCGAAAACCTTTCTTTATCGCTTTGATATCCGTGTTTTCAAAGTGATAATTATGGCATGAACTGTTTTATGTTTTATGTGAGTTCTCTTATACCTATCTGAGTTAACACTCGTGTTTTCCAGAATTTATGAGTTAACCGCTAGGATGTTAACTACCGATCGGCTTTGAGTTAGCTATATGCTTTCCAAAGTTAGTGCACTTTGTAGCCTGTGGTGTATGTGGTATCCTGTTGAGGGATAACCAGCCACAGTGAATGAGAATTGGTCAAGATTTGAACGTAACATCTATAAAAAGTGCTTGATCAAGCCAAATTATGAAAATGAGTCAGAAAATGTTTTAGTAGACACGGGCTATTTTAAATAAAACCCCGATGTGCTACAAATTATGAAATGCCAGATTATCTGTACTTATGTTTATGTTTTCGGTAACGTGCACACTAAGTACTTTCGCACTTAGCCCTGCATATGTTTTCTAAATGTGCAGGTTGAAGCGACGAGAGCGGCGGTGGTTGAAGTTGAGTTGAGTTGATAGGAAGTCTTTAGCTTATGACCTACTTTCCACTGCAAAACTCTAGACCTTTTTGACGTTATGTACTTTTGGTAAATCACTGTAGTTTAAGTCTGTAATCTTTAACTTAGATGCTTTCGAGTACTTTCTGACGAGTAATCCTTCGTGATTAACTCTTCCTTTTTAATAGTAAAGTCTTGTTCATTGAATGTATGATGTCTTTTATGTATGTTTAATTAGTCAGTCCCCTTCTTCCCCGCTTCTTTAATCCAATCCCAGTCGCACCCCGACTTCTGCCGTCCCTCGGGATTTGGGGCTGTGACATTACACGGCTAGGACAACTCCGGTCAACCACTCGACCATCTAGCAATAGCAAACAGACAAACTAGTCAATTATAATGAAATCAAAATCTGATTGTTCTGGATTCACAATAACTATGTAGTAGTGCCCAACTACTCAACATGGCACATAGGCTTAAGTAACAACCGTGCATGCACTAAACTGTGCACAAACGCCTAATTACAATGAAAGTATTTAAATAATTTTACATGATTCCTATCACTTAATCCACTGAAATTGCAATTAGTTGACATGGATATCTGTTAAGATGATTTTCACTCAATTCAGCTACACAATAACAGTAGAGTAATGCACATCTACTCAACAATGCGCAATCTGAAGTTAACTGTGCAATAGTCAAATGTGTAGAACACAATTAAGACTCATTAACCGTGCATGCACTCAATGTGCACAACCTATTAAACCTAAGTAGCTAACAACAATAACAAACACAGAAACGCACAATTACAATGCAAGTATTTGAATAATTTAACATGATTCCTATCACTTAATCCACTGAAATTGTAATTGGTTGACATGGATATTTGTTACGATGATTTTCACTCAATTCAGCTGCACAATAACAGTAGAGTAAAGCACTGCTACTCAACACTCTACAGTCTTAAGTCAACTGTGCAGGACACAAGTAAAACTCATCAACCGTGCATGCACTACACAACCCATTAAACCTAAGTAGCTAACAACAATAAGTCAATAACAAACACACAAACACCTAATTACAATAAAAGTATTTGAATAATTTTACATGATTCCTATCACTTAATACAATGAAATTGCAATTGATTGACATGGATATTTGTTAAGATGATTTTCACTCAATTCAACTACACAATAACAGTAGAGTAAAGCACTGCCACTCAACACTCTACAGTCTGAAGTCAACTGTGTAATACTCAAATGTGCAGGTTAAGGTTTATCATCCGTGCATGCACACAACTGTGCACAACCAATTAAACCTAAGTATAACAAACACTCAAACACCCAATTACAATGAATTTTTTTGAATAATTTTACCTGATGCCTATGACTCAATGTAATCAAATCACATTCGGTTTCCTTGGATATTTGTTAAGGTGATATTCAGTAAATTTCAACTACACACTAATAATAGAGTAATGCACAGCTACTGAGCAGCACAGTATGAAGTCAACTGTGCAATACTCAAATAGATAAGAACAAATTAAGAATCATCAACTGTGCAAAACCAATTAAATTAACCTAAGTAGCTAACAAAAAATCCCCAGTTTCAAGAAAATATTGTTGCCATAAATAACTAAGTAACTAGGGTGTCATTTTCATAAAAAAAAATTATAGTTAAATGATATTCCTCTGTAAAAGAAGTTCTCAAAAAAAAAAAAATCCACCCAGAAATGGAAACAATACTTGAAAGCTATTGCACAACAACACATCTACAACAAGTAATTGTGTTCGAAAAAAAATAGAAGGGAGGAGGGGCCAGAGAATAAAAGAAAAAAAAAATTAATAGCGCGAATTTCATAATAAGAACAAAGATCAAACACCATGCATAAACCATTTATGAACATACCACACTCCCGCCTCCATTAAATCGTAAACCCAGAAGAAAGAAAAATAATAAAACCTTGCTTGCTATTCCTGTTTGTCCCTCGTTTCCTTTTCATATTATTGGATGATGCTTCGTCCATGTTTAGAATCTTAATGATGGCGTAGTTTTTGTTGAAGAAGAAAATGGAAATAGGAGAGGCGGAGGCCGGAGAAGGGGATGAGTGACAAAGTGTGAATTGATAAAGTGATGTTTACTGATTTTGAGAGATAAGAAAACAATTAAACATACTAGGGGCGCCCCCGCCGATTTGACCCTGCCGTAGAGGATGGGAGAGGGGAGAGTTAACTGTAATATTGAAAACTTATTAAAAAATAATTTTCCAATTTTAATTTCACTTACTAAGGAAATGTTAGATAATATTCCCAAATTAATTATATCTTAATTTATCATATCATAAATTCAATTATAACAACGTATTTTAATTTTTGTTTTTATCTTCAAAAATACTACTACACAATGACATCTTAATTTATAACTGTTTCGGTTAATATTTTAGATTATAGTAGATTCTCAGTAATTTCTAAAAGAACTATTCAAAATTATAGAACTATTCAAAATGATGTTTTTTGCACCAGTTTGCATCAAATATTGTGTGTGCAATTGTGTGGGTGATTGTGTAAAAATTAAGTACAAACCATTAATTATCTCTGATAAAAGTAGAGTTGACAAGACATTTTACTTTACGAAACTAAATAGGCTTTGAAAAAAAATACATGGAGTTGGTCAAAAACGGCTACAACATCTATGAAGGACAATGAATTCAGCAGTGCAGCTAACGGTGCATTCAGCGGTGCAAAGACCTACGACTACTTAGAGGATTTGACGGCAAATTTAAAAGTATTAAATATCAGTCAAGCTGCGCGAAATTCATACACCCTCCGTCCACGAATCAAATACCTACTTACACATATTTCTTGTCCACAAATCAAATACCTACTTAACTTTTTGTGCAACTATACCCTACTACTTTTTCTTTATTTACTACCCTTTGCCATTGATGGCCCCACCTCCCAGTAACTTTATTCTTACTTTTTGGTCAACACAACAACTTTATTCTTACTTTTTGATCAATACCACTATCTTTTTGTCTTTACCATTGTTTTTTTTTTGTCTTTACCACTCTTGCATCCAACGAAAGCAACCAATTTCAACCAAATATACTTATATTAGTATAATTAGATTAATTTGGTGATCAATTTCGAAAAATTCGCATTTTTCAAACATTAATTGAAACAATCAAACTTTCAGTGGTGATTCACCGTCAGTACTCACATGTTCCTCTCAAAGGGAACTACGCTCTTGCTTGATATGATTGCATGCAAGAGTACATAAAATGATATGAAACTATGCTTATTAATTATTTTAAATCAATGTGCGTAAATTGCATAACTTGATGAATTATCTAATACACTTATTATATCAACATATACCCTGCCAATTTCTGTCGTTTCTACTATTCCGCAAGCAACAAAAATATCTGGAATTTGTTACATATTATTACAAATTGTCAACGATGTTGCATGTTGCAACTAAACTAAAAGTTCACTAAGCTTAATTTGTTTCCATTTATCTCGATAGAACTAAAATAATTGGAATTTTTAATAATATAAATGTGTATTGTTTCTATAAGTTGAAGTTGTTTCTTTAAAACTATAGCAAGTCTAATTAATTGAAGTATTAACCAATAGTAATTACATGAGGATATATGACGCAAAAGATCCTCGTGCAGAGATTCAATTCAGAGGTTTAAATTTTTACTCCTCTTTATAATTGTCGTTGACTATTCAACTCTACAATACAATTTATGTATGTGTTCAAAAGGTTTAATTTATGACATAAGCTTAACAAGAATATATGTACTTTTATTGACGAAAATTTGTGCAACAGAAAAAAGCTTAACGGAGACTATAAGATAGGGATTACTTAAATTAAGTTGCCCGTGCAAAAAAGGCTAAAAAAGGATTGTAGTATAAACTTTAGGGAGAAATGCAAATATAGCCACTTTTTTAAAAACGATCAACTGTGATCATGCATACACGACTTAAACTGGTCGTGTATGCTGACCATGCATACACGACTAGCATACACGACCGTAACAATATACACAACAATGCACATGCGACTAGCTTACACGACTATATCAGCATACACGACATGCTTACACGACTAGCGTAAGCTACCATATCAGCATACGACCAATATACATGGTCTAGTATGCTGATTGTGTATGCAAGTCGTGTATGTGTGGCCATCTTTGATCGTTTTTAAAAAAGTGGCTATAATTGCACTTTACTTTTTGGAAGTAGCTATATTTAACTAATTATCTTAACTTTGTGTGTATTATTTAAAAGGGAAAAAGAAGAGAAGAAAAAAAATGATCTGTGTGCTAGGTTGTTGGTAGTTATGCATCATTTCAAGGCTTAATTGTGCATCATTTCAAGGCTTTATTGTCATGCCGGAGCCACCGTGGTAGTGATTATAAAATTGAATTTTACAGTATTTTCATGGATATTTTGATGCAACTGTAACTATTATTACGACTATTTTAATTAGGTTTATTACTCCGTTGTAAATTGTACTACTAACTTCAAATTGCCTTTTTCACCAATTTCATTTGTTTTTCCAAAGTTCAATTGCGTTTATCAAAGTGAATGTCTTGTCAACTCCCCTTTCCATTTAGTGTTGCTCCAGACAGAACAAGTAATCGATTGTACTTTTTACACAATTGTACCCACATTACGCACAAAAATGCGAATAAAATAGGGGCGTTCACAATCATTATCCAGGCGAAGAGCTACTGCTAATTAGAAGAGTTGCACGGCTAGCTCTTTGTTGCACAGCTGAATGCTCCGTTGGGTGCACGGCTGAATTAAAATGAAGAATTACCGCCAATTTCATAATATTTATTACTAATAAAAATTTAATTCTAAAACGTTGACAAAATAGGTCGGCTGCAATCATTATCCGGCCGAAGAGATACGCTACCTAGAGCAGTACACGACTACCTATTCCCAGCACCGATGAATGCTCCGTTAGTTGCACGGCCCACTTAAACCATACTTGAACAAAAAATACGATCATCATCTCCAGTCATTTCCAAACATCATTACATAAACCCTAGTATCCAAATAACATGATTAAAACTTAATCTTAAACAGCGAGATTAAAATGTTAAAAAACCCAAATTGCAAATTAGCTTAATAAACCTTAAGTAAGGCCAAAACGTCCTCGTTTGCTGCAAACAAACACTTATATTTAGGGTCTAGACAGCATAAAAATTGAAGTTGAATTTTTGGGGTTTTTTCCTCTTTCTCTCTTCACCCCTTTGTATATTTCACGTTTTAATTGTTCATGGCTTCTTCATCTTCGCACACGGGCTCAATGAATACATAGAATTTTGAACCTCATAGGCTTTGCAAATGTGGAAATCGTGCGGTAATTAAGCCCTCGAACTCTGTGGATCACCCGAATATAATGAACGATAAGTATTTGTTTGTAGGAAAACGACAACGTCTTGGCCGTACTTAAACTACGTTGTTTCATTCTTGCCATTGATTTGCAGACATTTTATTTTTTTTAAATTATTATTCATTTTTTTTTTCATTAATAAAAAAAATTTTAATTCTGAAACATTGATAATATAGGGCGGTCACAATAATTATCCGTGCTACGACTACTTAGAGGAGCTGCACGGCTAGAAATTCGAACGCATCGCTGAATCAAATGTTGGATGCACGGCTGACTCAAAAGCCTTATATATTAGCCAATTAGTGCGAAATTCCTAATACTTATTAATAATCAAATTTTGAATTCTAATTATAATAATATAAGTATTTTTGGTCGAGATTGGTTGTATTCGTTGGATGCAAGGGCGTAGTTTCCTTTGAGAGGAACTAGTGCGTAGTGACGGTCAACCACCACTGAAGAATTGACTTTTTCAGTTAAGACTTCAAATTATTGCATTTTTTGAAATTGATCACCAAGTTAATCTAATTATACTAATATAAGTACATTTGGACCGGGGAGGGGAGATGGGAGAGGTTACTGAAAACTTATTAAAAAATATTTTTCCCATTTTAATTCACTTATTAAGGAAATGTTAGATAATATTCCAAAATTAATTGTACATCTTAATTTATCATATCATAAATTCAATTGAATAAAGATAGTCGGCCACACTGTGGCCAGCCGCACGGGTAAAAAACGGAAAGTTGACTATAAAAATGGAAATAATCACATTTTCCCTTTAGGTTTTATACTTCCCAATTAGGGTATATTTCCATTTTAAAAACCTATATTACCATTTTTAGCTCGTGTGGCCAGCCACAGTGTGGCCGAATATTATTACCCAATTCAATTATAACAATACATTTTAGTTTTTGTTTCGGTCTTAATTTATAATTTTTTCAGTTAATATTTTAGATTATAATAGTTCCTCCGTAATTGTAAAGTTTGTTTTACTTTAAAGTGTGGAAATATTCATCATTGAATGATGTCTTTTGCAACTGTTTGCATCAATATTTGTCCGTGCAATTGTGTGGGCAAGTGTGTAAAAATTAGTACAAACCATTAATTCTCTGCCGGAATCATGATTAGAGTTGTCAAGACATTTTGCTTTAGGAAAATAAATGGACATTGGGAAAATAAATGGAGTTGGACCAAAGAGGCAACACTACAAGATCTATTGGCCATGAATTCAGCAGTGCAGAGGGCGGTGTATTCAACGGTGCAACAAAGTGTGAGCTATTTTAGTATTAATAATTAATATTAATATATTATAATTAAGTAATTAAAAGCTATTTTAGTTAATTGTAGCTAATACAAATGACTATGAAAAAGTTTCAATATGATGTTTATTTGCTTGGACACGTTTTGTTTGTTTGGAGTTTGGATATGATTTATATGAACTTAATTTTATTTAATTTAATTTTGCTTCTGAAAACCCCAAAATTGAACTTCGATTTCTACGATGTCTAGACCCTATAAGTGTTTGTTTGCAGCAAAATGACGACGTTTTGGCCTTACTTAAACTACGTAGTTTCATCCTTGCCGCAAATTTATCTTGTATGATTTACTGCCTTCCACATTAGCAACAAAATTGGGGAAAACGACCATAGTGATGCAATTGAGAAAGAATGAAAGGTGAAGAATTTTTTTTGCAAATATTAAATGGTGGGGATTTAAATGAGAATTTTATAAAAGGTGTGATATTTGTTTGGCAATTTAGCCATTAAACAATAAATGTATTTACGAACTTTTTTATTTTGGGCACGGTACAGCTGTAACCTCCAACGTCACCATTTTCTCATAAATACACATTGATGTGCATTGCACAGTTGAATATCCATTGCAAAAAAAGCTACCGTTTTCCTTAATTTTCAAAAGTAATTGAGTACTAGCATCAGGTTCCTCGATACCAACAGTCATATTCAATATATTCATTCATTCCTTCATTCTTCAAAGTGGAGTTCTTCTTCTTCTAAAAAAAAAATATAAAAAAAAAGTCTTCTTCCTAAAATCTCTCCCAAAACATGTCACGATTTAGAAATCTCCCCCAAGAAGATACAGAACCGGACTATTACGAGTATCTTCAAACACTTGAAGTCGTTGATGACCAACAAAGGGCGTCATCTTCAACAGCTAATGTTAATACTTCAACCTACAATGGGTGCTGCATTTGCTTTAATGAGTATTTGGGAGATCACAGACCACGGTATTTACTTAATGTAATCATATTGATATTACATTTTCATTATATATTACTCTTAAGTAGATTGCATGTGTGGATTTTAGTTGTTTGGCTTGTGGGCACCTTTTCAGGTTACCATGCATAAGGTAGTGGTTCGACAAGTGTCTGTGTCAGAACATTGAACTGAGGTGCTTGATATTTTTCGTAACAGACCTTTGAAATTCAAATTGAAATTTAGTTTCCGGAATTTTTATACTTTTAAATTATTTGGAGGTAAAGTGTCCAACATGCAAAGCTGATTCAAAAATAGACGAGATCTGCGAGCTTTACAATCTCCCAAGTTCTCAAATGGTGAGTATGAGTATTACTTCCAAATTTTTTTAGTTTCATGTTTAAGTACTATTAATCTAGGGCAATTTTTGGGGATATATACAGAGAGAGAGAGAGAGAAGAGAGAGAGAGAGAGAGAGAATAATTTTAATAGGCTATCTTGTTTGTTTGTGTAGCATGAAATGTGTGAAAGGAAAGAAGATGAGCTGAAGAAAGAAATAGAGAACCAGAAGAAGAAAATAGAAGCACTATTGGAGGTATTCTGCATTGTTTGTGCATAAATTCTCTTGTATGAAACATTATGTGGACCTTTTTTTTTATCTAGAAACCAACTGCATATTTATCATCTAGGGAAAATGCACTATTCTAGCAATTCTTTAAATTTTTTATACTAATTCTAGCAACTAATATAATACATATTAAATCTAGCAATTGTGGTCCAATATACCCTTACTTCTTATATTAAATGATTTTTTATTGTTAATCATTTTTTTAATTTTAACCATGTACCCCACGTTTTTTTTCCACACACCATAAAACCACAAAATTAAAAATGTGGAATCACATAAAAATTCATCTTTAAGTAAAATCACAAAATTAAAAATGTTGTATCACATAAAAAATCATCATGCATTAATTAAAACTACAAAATTAAAAATGTGGAATCACAAAATTAAAAATGTGGAATCACATAAAAATTCCACTTTATGTTAAACCATTAGAAGGGTAAAAGAGTATAAAATTGTTATATTTTATATGTTTTAAAGTTATTGCTATATTTTGTAGTTTTTATCTAGATAATTGCTATTATCCCATTCCTCCCAATTATCTAATCCATCACCATTTCATTTCATTAACTCATGAGTAATATGCATATGGATTATGAATATATAATATAAGTATTCTTTTTGTACATAGATGACTGAAACTTTGATGCAAGGTCTTGACAAGGTGAACTAAATTTTGACAAGCCGTACTCAACATCTACTCTGAAGTAAGATTGATTTGCATTTTCTGTTTTGTGCGCGAAGTTAATTACTAAGCACTTTCTTCAATTTTTTGGTTGGTAAGCCACACAAATTAAGGGGTGGATGGTGCTATGTTGTTGTAAAATGGATCGGAGTATGTATTAAGGAGAATCTATGGACGCGAATGTGTTGCATATATTCTAGCACGTACGTTTTTACTTGTTCTACTTGGTAGTAATTAATTGTAAGGATTTTAATATATATATATATATATATATATATTGAGTATGACACTTTGCTTTAAAGTTATATATACTATAGTAGTACATTATCGAATTAGGGCCCCAAAGTATGTGTCTTAGTAACATCTTTTATTCTATATTGCTTTAATTTCAGTTATTATGATAGAAGGCAACAAATATATACTCTAAGTCAACGATTGGATCAAATTTTTAAAACAAGATTGTCGATGTTTTGCCTCTGCATCTAGCTGTGAATTGAATGAATTGACAGATGATGAAAATGTTACATCGCATGATATGATTGCATGCAAGAATTATCCGGGCGAAGAGCTACGGAAACTTAAAGGAGTTGCACGACTAGCTCTTTTCTGCACCGCTGAATTCTCTGTTGGGTAAGCTGACTTAAAAGCCTTAAATATAAGTCGGCTGGCGCAAAATTTATAATATTTATTAATAAACATCCTTTTATTTTAAAAACATTCTATAACGTTGATAAAATAGCGCGCTAGCAATCATTATCCTGGCGAAGAGCTAGCCGTGCAACCCCTCTAGTAGTCGTAGCTCTTCGTTCGAATAATGATTTTGACCTCGATATCATTATCTTCCTTTTTTTAGACATATTTTGTAATAGCCATAATGACAATTAAAATATTAATTTTGGTCCACCTTCTTTAAAAATATAAAATTTTTGGCAATTTTTTTCAATTTGGAACGAAAATACCCTTAATGAAATGTAGAGCGGGTCAGATCTGACGCGGGCAGGCGCGGGTCGGTTCGGGACGGGTATGAGGCAACTGGTACAAATTTAGTCTTATTAGTACCAACTGTTCTAGTACATCTGGTACAAATTTAGCGGTCTTAGTGCCAATTGTTCCAGATTTGGTACAATTGGGACGAATTGTCGAATTATTTCCAAATGTTCCAAGTTATGACACGGTACTCTTGGGACGGACATTCCAATTATTCCAAGTTGTACTGCTTCGATTTTGCAGCTCCGTATTCGGCTCTGATTGTACGGCACCGTCTTTGCTCATATTACTAATACAAGGATAATCGTCGGGCAACAATTTAGATTTATAAAATAGGGCGCGAAATCATCGATAAAATAGGGCGGTCGCAATCGAATGATAAAACCAATCGATTGGCGCGAAATTCATAAGATTTATTAATAATTATCATTTTAATTCTAAAACATTGATAAAATATGGCGGCCGCAATCATTATCCGTGCGAAGAGCTACGGCTGGTTATAGGACTTCCACGGCTAGCTCTTTGCTGCACTGCTGAATGCTCGGTTGGATACACGGTTGACTTAATATCCTTACATATCAGTCAATTGGCGCGGAATCATTGATAAAATAGGGCGGTCACAATCGATTGATAAAACCAATCGATTGGCGCGAAATTCATCATATTTATTAATAATCAAAATTTAATTCTAAAACATTGATAAAATATGGCGGCCGCAATCATTATCGGTGCGAAGAGCTACAATTACTTATAGGACCTGTATGGCTATCTCTTCGCTGCACCGCTGAATGCTCGGTTGGGTGCTCGGCTGACTTAATAGCCTTACATATCAGCCAATTAGCGCGAAATTCCTAATAATTATTACTGATCATCCCTTTATTTAAAAATCGTTCTATCACGTTGATAAATAGGGCCGTCGGACTCATTATCCGTGTACAAAGCTCCGGCTACTTAGAGGCGTTGCACGGCTAGCTCATCACTGCACCGCTAACTGCTCCGTTGGTTGCACGGCTGATTTAATACCAATCGATTGGCGCGAAACTCATAAGATTTATTAATAATCTTCATTTTATTTCCAAAACATTGATTAAATAGGGCGGCCGCAATCATTATCCGTGGGAAGAGCTACGACTACTTAGAGGACTTGCACGGCTAGCTCTTTGCTGCACTGCTGAATGCTCGGTTGGATGCACAGATGACTTAATAGCCTTACATATCAGTCAATTAGCGTGAAATTCATAATATTTTTTACTGATCATCCTTTTATTTCAAAAATGTTCCATCACGTTGATAAATAGGGCATCCGGACTCATTATCCGCGCAAAAATGTTCTAGCTTACTTAGAGGCGTTGGTTTCACGGCTGATTTAAAACAAGTCGATTGGCGCGAAAGTCATAATATTCATTAATAATCAAAATTTTAATTCTAAAACATTGATAAAATATATTGGCAATAAATCTGCAAGAGGGGTGTTTAGATTAGTGTCGTCTCATCTTTAGGTGATCGATTGGTGTTGCATTGCTTTCGATTTCAGTTTATAGGTTGAATATATTGAATGGGAGCGATAATGATTGGGAATGAGCAACTGGTAGCTTTGATTAACCTCAGAATGAAAGATTAACCTCTCCTCCAACGTTCGGTGTGTACACCGTTGCAACAGGGAGTGCAACGTAGATTTTAAATTGGGAGAAATTGATTTGCGTGGTTACATTGAAACAGATTGAAACGTTTTGATTTTTAAAACTACAATTTTAAAAACTGGTGCAATATTAGAATTCTTTTCTTTTTTTTATAGTTTGTGATATTTTTCCTTTTTTAAAAAATTCTTGCATTTTGTTTTGGATGATTTTGACTTTTGACCGTGGCATCCAATTCTACATCTCTCTCTCCGCCCAATTTCATAAAATATAATAAAATCTTACTCTTTTTTTCTTCCTCGTTCTTCATTTGTCGTTCTACATCTCTCCCCGCTTTCTTCTCTCTCTGACCCTACTCTTGCCCCCACGCTTTCTTCATCTTCATCTATATCGGATGTTCAACCCATATACGCCATTTGCCGTCATCGATTTTGGCCATCGATCATTTTTTTTTCCTCAACTCGAAGGTATCCCCTGTTTTCCTCGTGTGTGATTGTAGATTAGGGGTTTTTCTTTTTTTTCAACTTAATTCAATGTCTGTGGTTGGTTCTTGAAAGGAATAATTTTTCAATCTGGATAGCTAACCTTCTAATTCTTTTACTGTTGTCATTGAAGTTTATACAATAGAGATTTCTGTTTTCTCTTAGTGTATCCCAGTAGTGTAAACCCACTCATTTAATCTTGTAAATTTCTTGCAGTGTTTTGAGAGAAGTATGACCAGAAAAAGGGAGATACTGATAGATGCAATCCAGTTCATTTTCGTCATGTACCCGGGTGAATTTGAAGAAACCTTGGTGAGTTTGAAAAACTGTGCGTCCCTTGTTACCTACCCAAAAATAGAATTTCTTTTTAGTACCGATTTTTTTTTATCTTTAACCCCTAGTTATATTTGTAAATTGACGACTTTTATCTTTCTGTTGAATAAAATACTTTCTAAATTGAGTTATCTTTGCTGCTTAGTATTGAAATATTGCATCTATTCTTTTGAGATCGTGACGATGAATTACATTACATAGTTACCAAAAATTAAGCATATTATATGGGCAAATAAATTCAGCACACCTAGGCTACTGGTTGGACTTAAAAGCTATATAATTAGAATGGGTTACCATTAATTATAACCTCAAAATTTGGTGAATTCTCATCACTGCCATAGAAATCAATTTGAAACTGATCTGTGGTACGACCCTTTTTTCTGACTTGCAAATCCGTGATGTAACGAGATTGCAGATACTGCCTAAGGCGGTTTGTAAGGAACTGGAAAGTGTCATTGCTCGAAGAGCCACACTGAAACGGGGAAGACTGTTAGTACATGTTTCTATCACGATGAATGTTGAGAAAGGTTACTATCAGTTCGATCAGGGGTGGACGGACTTTTTGGCGAGTCATAAGATAATAGTTTCTCATGCACTGCTCCTCTTCAAACACACTGGCAATATGAACTTTGATGTTGCTGTTTTCGATGCATCTGGGGTTGAGGTACATGGCAAAGAAAACACTGAGGTGAACACTGCAAAGAAAATACTCGACCAACATACTAGAGACACTGGTATTTTGTCTTTTGGTGTTATAATATCGACTTGTTTGATCAGGGATTGACTTCTTGTAATATTGATGCAAATATCGCCATTTTAACAGATCTTGATTGTCCACCATTCTTCGAGCTTACTGTGACAGAAAATACCAGATACGCTGTTGTTAGTTTCATGACAAAGTAATTTTTTCGACCTAAATTTCGTGCTCTATTTACATCAGTTACTTATTGGCATTGGTGTCTTTGTAGTTTTTCAGCAAGCAATTTTGTGCGACTACTGACATTCACAAGCAGTCTGAAATTTGTCTCCGAGATGAGAAGGGTCTCAAATGGGCTATCGCAGTGTGGGGGCATGATTCCCGTGCAAAGAAACACAGGGTAAAGCTGACTAAAGGATGGCCAGATTTTTTCAGGTATCATGCACCTCAAGTCGGTGACGGTATTATTTTCTCTGTGCCCACGAAATCCCCGATTACTAAACCTGCATTACTTGATGTAAAGATCGTACGGCGGTAGGTGGCATCTCCTAAAATTGCTTGTTTTTGTTGGTCTATGGCTTATTTTTCTTTCCCTTGGGGTCTGAAACCTTTAACGTATGTTATGTGATTTTACAACTTCGTAGGTCAACAGTTCAAACTAATGTTGCCAATGACCATGACCCATATTTATGCGCTGTGGCTGTTTAATACGTGGTTGTTTTTTATGAGTCTGTGATATCCACATCTAATATGTGGTTTGTTCATGTAAAGTACATTTCATTGTTTTGCATCATAACTGAAGTTAAAGATTGAAATGCCACCTATATTATAACTATCTTGCATCGTGGTTGTCATATATTAGGAATTATATTGTAATGCCCCGTAAATTCCTTACGATCTTAAAATTTTAAAGTTAATTAAATAAATGGCTTTGCACGCCTAAGTTTAAGATTTTGAATTCTAAGACTAACGGTCGAATCCGTTTCCGAAAATAAATTACGGAAGTCAGACGACTACTGTATTTAGGGTTAGCGCGTACGAAAAGTTTTTAGTTCGTGAACTCAGAACGGAAAACCGTCTGATTTTTACATTCACGAAATCGCGATACGAACGCGCCTGAGAAAGTTCGTTTTTATGATTTTCCGGACGAAACTCGGACTGTGTCGTCCCGAGTTTTTGTCAAAATAAATTTTTGTAAAATTTATTTTCGATTAAGTTTCGTACGTTAAAATTTTAGGTCGAATCGGATCGCGACGATTTTGTGCCGAGCGACGTTTTTCGTCGTTCGATTTCCGTAACGTCGGATCGCGTCGGAAAAGCGCATATTTTTTCTTTTCCTCCTCACCATGACCGACATCATCATCTCTCTCTTAGATGATATTTATGTTTTATATAGTTTTTAAGTGGACACCTAATGTAATGACTATTCCTACTTTACACCTCTTAGCTTATAACATAAGTTATCAACCATTAAAACACCAACTCTTCCTCCCACACTCACAAATCTCGGCAGCCCCTCCTCCATCTCCTATCTTCATTTCTTCATCACCATTGAAGAGAGCTTCAAGAACTCCAAGAAGAAAATCACAAGTCTTGATCCTTCCATTCAAACTTCATTCTTCCTTTGTTAATTATCAAGGTATTCACCTCCTCTTAACTTCTATCCATTCATCATCCTATTCTTTTCATTTTCTTCTTTTGATCAAAAATTAGAGTTTTGGAATAGATGATTCGATCTTGGATTAATGAAATTGGATGTGTTAGATAGGTTAATTAGGGTTTAGAATTGATTAAAATTTAAGAACCCTAATCTCTCTCTATTACCGAAATTTTTAGGTTAATTATAGGGTTTTTGGATTTCTTCAATCAATGATAAATTCATGCTTAAGAGATGCTTAATTAGTGATTAGAACAAAGAGGAATCAAAAGCCCCATGTTTTGTGAAAATTCGATTAGGGTTTGAGTATGAATTTGGGGATTTATTCATGTTAGTTTGAAATTGGATTGCAATTGATTAATTGATGTTATAGTAGGGTGACTAATGAGTAAATGATGTTAATTGGAGAAGAAAATCACTCTCTTAATATATTTATAATTACCAAAATTTATAGGGCAATTAGGGGTTTTCATGTGTTGATGTTAATTGATGAATTGATAAAGGAATTATGTTGTAGTTGATGTTAATTGATTATGGGAATTTAATTAGATTTTTCTAAAAATATTTATCGGAATGTAAGAGACGAAGAACACGTTATAAGTTGAAATATAGTGATGATATGAAATGATTGCATGCATAAAAGTGATTCTCGTTAGATGTAGTTTAATGACGTAAAATTTGAGCGGAATCCGACAACTTTGAAAATTGCGTAAGAGACGAACAATTAGTCGTAACTAATAACCGAGAAGTCGAATGAGAATTCTAATTTGGTATTATTGTCTATGATGGACTTGAGAACAACTTTGTAGTTGATGTCATGAGCTTTCGAGCTATTATAATATAAGCTATAGTTATAGTCGAGAACTAGAACGCGTTTTGAATAACTTGTTGGTTTAGTAATTGTTAGTTGAAAGCCGACGTTTAGAACGTCGTGCTATTGAACGAGTTTTGAAAAGGAGTTCGTCACGTATGGGAGTACGTGATGACTGCCTTGAGGGTCCAGTTTCTAAAGAAATCGAATTCGAGAGCTTAGAACGAACCTAAGACGTTATACGTCGAATCTATCGAGCAACTAGGGTTTTCGCGGCAGTTTTGCGACCCTCGCCGGAAACTGTAATAAATTTCAGCTCGTTTATCGGATTTGTGATCCGTAAATTGGAGCGTAAACTAGACATCCCAAACTTTCCAATGGTACAAGGCTCATCCCCTGTTTTTGAATCCTCTGTTCTGGGCAGCCTCCAGAGTCACTGTTTTGTGCAGTAGAATTTCAGTTTCAAATCTCCTAAGTTGTTTCGTTCACAACTTAGTTTCTTTCGATCGTTTAAGCCGTAATAGCTAACGAATATCTTCCTACTGACCCTAGAGTCAAGTACAAGAGCTTTGAGTGTTAAAACCAGACGAGATCCTATCTCTTATTCGTTCAAGTAAAGAAGTAGTAAGCAAGAATTTTCATAAGTCTTTTAATGAATTAAGATGTAATTTTTCCTAAGTTGTTTCTTTCCAACTTAGTTCCTTATGATCTTTTAAGTCGTATTAAGTTATCGAATACCCTCTCTACTGACCTAAGAGTCGAGTATGAGACCTTCCGAGTTCTAAACGGGATTTGTACGACTCTCGTTCCCGTTTAAGTAAAATGAATCCAGTAAGCGTGCAAATGCCTAAAGAATGAAATGACTAAAACTTATTTCGATTCTTTTTGATCGATTATCTTTTACGACCCGTTTTTAAGTATTATTATTTTACGATGAAGGAGAAAGCCAACTGTAAAGAAAGGACGGAAGATCCGAAGATTGGAAGCTAGTGCTTTTAGTTCTGTATTTCGAGGTGGGCTTTTATATACAAAATAAAACGAGCAATGCTCGGAAAATCTTTCTTTATCGCTTTGATATCTGTGTTTTCAAAGTGATATTATGACATGAACTGTTTTATGTTTTATGTGAGTTCTCTTGTACCTATCTGAGTCAACATTCGTGTTTTCCAGATTTAGAGTTAATCTAACTAGGTTAACTAACGATCGGCTCTGAGTTAGCTGCTAAGTGCTTTCCAGAGTTAGTGCACTTTGTAACCTGTGGTGTATGTGATATCCTATTGAAGGGTACCAGCTACGGTGAATGAGAATTGGTCAAGATTGAACGTAACATTAGTCAGAAAATGCTCGCGCGAGTGATTTATGAGAAAAGAGTCAGAAAATGTTTAGTAGACGCGGGCCCTTTTAAATAAAAACCCCGACGTGCTACGATTATGAAATGCCATTTTATCTATACTTATGATTATGATTTCGGCATCGTGCCCACTAAGTACGTTTGTACTTAGCCCTGCATTGCTTTCTAAATGTGCAGGTTGAAGCGACGGTGAGCGGCGACGGTTGATGTTGAGTTGAAAGATAGGATGCTTTAGTTAGAACTCTTCCGCTGCAGAACTCTGAATCTTTTGAGATGTATCTTTTGAACAATACACTGTAGTTTAAGTCTGTAAATATGAACTTAGTTTCTTCTGTGTACTTTTGCCGAGTGATCCTTAGCAATTAACTCTTTCTCATTTATATTCAAGTCTTGTTCATGTTTTATTTGATGCCTTTCATGTATGATTAGTCAATTAGCCCCCTTCTTCCCCGCTTCTTTAATCCAACCCCAGTCGCACCCCGGCTTCTGCCGTCCCTCGGGATTTGGGGCTGTGACAGAGTGGTATCAGAGCAAGGTCTGTTTCCTGCTCTGATCATGAGTCATTCCTTTCTAATATAAGTTATTCTTTTAAGTGATACCACAGAGTGGTATCAGAGCAAGGTTTGTTTTCCTGCTCTGACTATGAGTCAATCTTCTAGTTCGAGTCAATTTTCTAGTATAAGTTATTCTTTTAGTAATACCACAAAGTGGTATCTGAGCAGAAGTTCGTTTTCTGCTCTGCTTCTGAGTCATTCTTTCTAGTACGAGTCATTCCTTTAAGTAATATCACAGAGTGGTATTTTTATGCAAGTCTTCCTTCGAGTAATAGTATAGAGTATTCATTCGTACTCTATATCGAGTCTTCTTTCGAGTCATAAGATGGAAAAAATGGTATGTACTTTAAATCAGAACCTTCCGTCAAGTAGAAGATAAGAGTTAGACTATAACACTAAGATTGAGAATGTAGATGTCAACTCAACCTTCCGCTCCGTCGACTCAACGAGAAAAAGGAAAGAATTTCAATTATGCGATTTCTTTTAAATAAGAAATTTTATGAGCAAGTATTCAGTAAAATTGAGAATGAGAATGAGTTGTGTTTTAAAAATAAGAATTTTACAGAAGTATAATTTTTATACTTTATGTGATTATGTGATACTACAAGTACTATCTTATGTGATATTATTTGCGCGATAATTTCCTTTTTATGAAAAATTATGCGGATACAAGAATATAGCCGGATTTTAGGGATTTTTCCCAGTTCAATGAGAACGTAGACTTGACTTTCCGGTTCTTCGAGAACTTAGACGTTTTTAAGAAACGTTGTTTTGGAATGATTTCGAAAGGAGATCCCCAACGCGAGAAGGACTTCTACTGTTGAATGTCACGTGCGTTAAGTGACATGAATAAAGATTAGGCAAAGTTGAACTTGTTTTCTGAAAATTTCCTGCGAGGAAATTGAATAAAAATGATTCAATAAATCGTGTTAGTAATCGAAGGGAACGAGTAGACGTTTGAGAAGCTTTCGGCTTCAAGTTAAGAAAGATATGAACGAAACGACGAAGAGCGAGTTAATTTGGAATTAAAGTTAAACGAAATAAGTGAACATTACTTGCGTGTAAGTAATGTAAATGACGTCTTTTCGTGACACGTCATTTCTTTTTCTTCCCGTTTCGTGTTTCAATAGGGTTCGCCTTGTTCGAACTCTATAAAGAAAAATCGTATAGATTATTAGGAGTCGAGCATGAAGCTTGATTAATTTTCCATCGATCGCCCGATTCCAGCAACGACAACTAGAACTTAGTTTTCCAGGAAATTATTCTTAAGTTATATTTCCATTTTTCTTATGGAATTAAATTCCATTTTTCGTCTTGAACGACGACTACAACTAGTACGAATACCAAGAGTCGTAAACGACAAAATTTCTTGTAAATGGATGTTACTTTTGAATAAGTAACATGAACGAAGTAGATGTACTTTGTTTTGATAAGTGAGAGTCGTTAAGAATTAATGTGTTGAGAAAGAAATAGAGAATTAAAATGAGTAAAAAATATGGTGAAATAAAGAATGAAAATAAAATCTTTAATTTTATGAATGTATATATATATATATATGTTTTTGAGTGCAATTTCTTGAATTGCTAGAAGTCTCGATAAGTGGTTGACTTAAGTGATGATGTTACAATTGAATAAGGAATATTCATTTTGTAATTTATGTTTTCATTGAGATAAGTTATTTTTCCCTACCTGTTACTGATCCGTGTTTCCTTAAAACTTTTGTAGGATGGTTAGGTTTCGCGTTACGGCTCGGAAGAGCCAGCCTTTGGCCTCGTACGAGCGCACCATAGTCGACATGCTGCAGGACGAGTACTACGAGTTTGAGGTAGACTATGGGGAGGAAGACGTAGGACAGATTGTCAGCAACTTTTCTTCAGCCTACTACCCAGTACGACACTTGATCCGGGAGAGTCACGCAATCACAGACCTGATCGTACACTTGCCGGAGGAGTGGTGCGGATGGGCGCACCGGGTAGCGTGGTACTTTTTACGGATCCTAGGCAACGACACTGAGCTGACCGGCAACTACGCCGGATTTGCCCTGTTCGTACACAGGAGGTTCTTCGAAAGCAGGTTTATGTTCCCAGTCCCTTTTGAGCCACACCTTCCATACAGCCACTTTCCCGCCGAGACGGAGCTTGAGCAGCTTGACTTAGACCCTGAGTACTCTGCCCTCTTGGAGTTGCCACCAGACGGTGTACTGGTTGAGGAGTTTGACGCTGAGTTAAAGCAGCCAGAGGAGGACGAGGAGACAGTAGTTACACCAGAGTCGCCACCGGTTGGACAGCAGATCGAGGAGTTGATCCCAGGGCCAGGATTCGTGGAGGTTGACGCTGAGACAGCCGCGCTGTTGGGGTTGTCTTCACCGTTTGTGCCAGACGTTTGTGTTAGGGTCAGGGGACCGTTGGAGACGAGACTGTACAGGGAAGGGCCAGACTACCGAGAGATCGACGCGGAGCTCGCCACCATGTTAGAGCTGCCTTCTCCACTTACGCCACTCGAGGAGATCTGTGCGAAGTGGGGAGTAGTACCAGAGCAGATGGAGGCAGGACCATCCAGGGTCCGTTCTAGGGAGGACTTCGAGTCAGGTTCGGGTTCAGGTTCAGTCCCCGAGCACCTTCTTCCTCTAAAGAAGCGTGCTGTAGAGACCAGCGAGGACTACTTGGTTTCCGACTTGGAGGAGACCGTTTCAGAGGCACCCTCGCCCACCCTGCTTACACTTGACGACGGTTCTACTCTGAGGGTGGACGAGGCAATTCAGCTGGTTTTTGGTTCAGAGTCCGAGGAGGAGGACCCGGAGGAGGATCCGGAGGAGGACCCTGAGGATGACCCGGATGAGGATCCGGAGGAGGACCCAGAGGAGGGTTGTTAGGATTTTTGCAGACCTTAGGGGGTAGTTCTTGGACTCGACTGTAGTTTAGTTGAGCAGTGCGTTGTAAACGCGGGTAAATATTAGTAGTAGTAGTAGCTCTTTTGTCCTGTATAGAGTCGGATCAATAACTAGTTAGTTTTTTTAGTACTCTGGCGGATACGAAGTTTTATGAATCGTTTCCGTTTTAGTACTTCTAGTAGGTACGGAGTTGCAGCTTGTTAGTGCATCCGGTAAATAGTAGGCAGTCAGCCTAGTTTAGACTAATAGTAGTCTAACCCTTTTTGTATAAGTCCTCGTTGGAGGCAGAACTAATATTCTTTTTGATGTATATATATATACGTGACCCGTGAAGAGGGTTTTTAATCAAGCAAATTTCTTATGAATCGAGTAATTAAAATCAGAATGTCAAATGAACTCGTGTAACGAGGAATTGAGTTTAGCTTGAAGTTAAAAGATTAATGAAATAATATTGAGGCTATGTTCGATATGTTGTTCTGTGGACTTGATTAAGTCGAGAACGAGCTAGTAAGTACTAAGAGTAATTAACAGAAGAGAACTAATGAGAATTTTTAATTTTTCCTTAGACTAAAGAAAATGCCGCCGAGAAATGTTAACAACAGGAGAGGTTGAGGACCTGGAAGGCCTAAAAAACGTGGTAGACGTCAGCCAGAAAACAACCAAGAACAAGAATATGAGCGGAATGTCACCCCATCCCCATCTCCATCCCCATCTCCACCCCCGTCGCCACCACCTCCACCACCGCCCCGTAGAGATATAGAGGACCTCTTTCTCAAGAGGAACCCCCAATTGTTCAATGGAACTGGTAGCCCTAGCGATGCTGAGCTATGGGTGAGATCCACTGAGAAAAATTTCAAGCTCCTCAGATGCACTGATGAGGAGAGAATGCTTTGTGTCGCATTCCAGCTGACGGGATCTGCAGACTACTGGTGGGAAGCAAGACAGAAGGTGATACCCGCAGAGCATCTGGCTCGTTTTTCATGGGAAAAGTTTAAGGAGATCTTCTTTGACAAATACGTCCCCAAGACGTATAGGGCGCAGAAGGAAGCCGAGTTTTATAATATGAAGCAGGGAAAGCTGACCGTGACGAAATATGATGCCAAGTTCTGCGAGCTATCAAGGTATGCGCCGGCATTGGTTGATACTGAGGAGAAGTTGTCTAAGAAATTTCAGGGAGGTTTACGACATGAGTTAGGAATCGCTTTGGCTAGTCATGGAGGACTAGGTTATACGGATATACTGGGGAGAGCACTGGAAATGGAGGCCGTCGTGCCCGATGAGAAGAAGATTGTACCAACTGCGTCAGCACCAGCGCAGAGTCAGAACCGAGGCTACTATAACAGCAATAGTAGCAACTACCAGGGTAAGAGGAAATGGAACGGAGGAGGTAGCGGAGGCTACAATCAGGGTTACAACAACAACCAGGGAGGTCAGAGAAAGGGCTATCAGCAGCCTGGGCAGAATATCAACAACAACAACAACAAAAAGCCGTGGCAGGGAAACAACCAATCGGGGTTGTTCATTCAGGGGAATAAGCAAAACTCGCCGTGGAAGGGCAACAATCAGCAGAACCAGCCACAGGGGCAACAGAGAAACTTCAACCAAGGAGCGAATAACCCAGGGAGGGTTACCATTCCTGTCTGCCCGAAGTGCAACCGAGCCCATCCCGGAGTATGTCAGATAGGCACCCCCAACTATTTCAACTGTGGACAGAAGGGGCACATGAAAAAGGACTGCCCTAAACCGCTTCAAGCAGTACCCCTCCGAGCCATCCAAGCACAGCCGCAACAACCGCCAATGAACCAACAACAGTTTCAGCAGCATGCACAGCAGCAACAGAATGCGAGGGCATGCGCTATCAAACAGGGTGGTCAGCGCAAAGGAAAAGGCAATCTAGCAGGTATGGGAAAACTCCACAACTTCCCCATTAAGATACTGTTTGATACTGGCGCATCGCAATCTTTCATTGCTGGCTCGTGTGCCGATAACTTAGACATCAGACCTGTAAGAGCTGCACAATCTATGAGAGTAGCCATACCTTCAGGAGAGATCACTACTTCCACGCATGTTTGCTCTAACCTAGAACTAGAAATCGGAACTCATAAGGTTATAGCGAACAATTTAAATGTTATGATAATGTGGGACGTAGATATAATCCTAGGAATGGATTGGTTGTCAGAGAATTACGCCACAATTCTCTGCAACGAGAGAAAAATCTCTTTTCAACCACCGGGTAAAGAACCGACCGAATTCCACAGAATTTCAATGGGTAGAGGCGTACCGATTATATCAGCTCTTCAAGCCACGAAACTTATGAAGAAGAAAGGTACCACAGCTTATCTTGTGTACCTAGTCGGAGAGCCAGGAGCCGAGAAGACCATTCAGGATGTAAAAGTCGTGAATGAATACGAAGATGTTTTTCCAGAAGTGCTACCAGGTTTGCCACCAGATCGTCATGTAGACTTCACGATCGATTTAGAACCAGGAGCAGTCCCTAAATCAAAAGCCCCATATAGAATGGCACCGAAGGAACTGGAAGAGCTCAAAATCCAGTTACAGGAATTACTTGATCTTGGTTTTATCAGGCCAAGTGTCTCACCTTGGGGAGCACCCATGCTTTTTGTTAGGAAGAAGGACGGATCAGTGAGAATGTGCATAGATTACCGAGAACTGAACAAGATCACGCTCAAGAACAAATATCCTTTCCCAAGGATCGAGGATCTGTTTGATCAACTTAAGGGTGCAGGAGTCTTCTCCAAGATAGATTTGAGGTCAGGGTACCATCAGCTTAAGATCAAACCTGAAGATGTACCAAAGACCGCTTTTAGAACCCGTTATGGCCATTACGAATTTCTAGTAATGCCATTTGATTTGACCAACGCTCCAGCCGTATTCATGGACCTTATGAACAGATTCTTCCACCCCTACTTGGACAAATTTGTTCTAGTATTCATCGACGACATCCTCGTTTACTCTAAGAATGAAAAGGAGCACGAGGAACATCTACGGATAGTGTTGGAAACACTAAGAACTGAGAAATTCTACGGCAAATTCAATAAATGTGAATTTTGGCTGAAGGAAGTTATGTTCCTTGGACACATAGTATCGGCGGAAGGAATCAAGGTGGATCCAATCAAGGTAGAGGCAGTGCACAACTGGAAGTCACCAACAAGTCAGAACGAGATCAGAAGTTTCGTGGGTTTAGCCGGTTATTACAGAAGGTTCATTGAAGGATTCTCTACAATCGATCGCTCGATGACGCAGCTACTCAGGAAGGATACCAAGTTTAAGTGGACAGATGAGTGTGAGAAGAGTTTCCAAACTCTTAAGGAGAAGTTAACCACAGCGCGAGTACTAGCACTTCCAGACACGAACAAAGAGTATGTGGTTTACACTGATGCATCGAAAAATGGACTAGGTTGTGTCTTGATGCAAGACGGACGGGTAATAACTTATGCTTCACGACAACTTCGACCTCACGAAGTTGAGTACCCAACCCACGATTTAGAAATAGCAGCCGTGGTGCATGCGTTAAAGATTTGGAGACACCATCTCTATGGTGTAAGAGTTGAGATATTTACCGATCACAAAAGCCTGAAGTACTTTTTCGAGCAGAAAGAACTGAACATGAGACAAAGGAGATGGCTGGAACTAGTCAAAGATTATGACTGCGGAATTAACTATCATCCAGAAAAGGCTAATGTGGTAGCAGACGCATTAAGTCGCAAGGCTCCAACAAAGCTAGGATGCCTCTTTGTAGAGGAAGGAACTTTAGTGCCAGAGTTCGAGAAGATAGACATCAGAGTGGTTGACACACCAGCTACGATAACAAGTCAGATCGCAGCTTTAGAAGCTACACCAGATTTGAGAGAAAGAATCATCAGTGCTTAAAGAAAAGACGAGTCAATGGAAAAGGTACGAGTGAGGATAAGAACAGATAAACCGGAAGGATATTCTGAAGCTCCAGACAATGCGATACTTTATGAAGGCAAGATTTGTATTCCTGACGACGACAGCGATTTGAAGAACGAGATCTTGAGTGAGGCTCACGATACGCATTACACAGCACATCCAGGAAGTACGAAAATGTACCAAGATTTGAGAAGAAACTTTTGGTGGAATGGAATGAAACGAGACGTTGCCTCGTTTGTAGAAAGATGCCTAGCATGTCAGCAAGTCAAGGCTTTACATCGACGACCATATGGATTGCTACAACCATTGGATGCCCCAGAATGGAAATGGGAAGGCATAGCTATGGACTTTGTCACAGGCTGCCCAAGTCGAGAAGAGGAAACACAGTGATTTGGGTGATAATAGATAGGCTTATGAAGTCAGCACATTTCTTGCCGATTAAGATTACGTACGGATCAAAGAAACTAGCTCAGTTATATGTCAGAGAGATTGTACGTCTGCATGGAGTACCAAAGGTTATAATATCAGATAGAGATGCCAAATTCACCTCGAGATTTTGGATTACGATGCAGAAAGAGTTGGGGACAGAGCTTAATTTCAGTACAACATTTCACCCACAGACAAATGGGCAGTCAGAAAGAACGATTCAGATTTTGGTCGATATGTTGAGGACAGTAGTTTTGGACCGAGGAGCGAATTGGGAAGAAATTCTACACTTAGTCGAATTCGCCTACAACAACAGCTATCAGGCCACGATAGGAATGGCACCGTTTGAGGCTTTGTATGGGAGAAAATGTAGATCGCCACTTTATTGGGAAGAAGTAGGTGAGAGGAAGAACCTAGGCCCAGATGCGATTAATGAGATGATCGAGATAGTTCGGCAGATTCGAGATAGAATGAAAGAAGCCCAGAGCCGACAGAAGTCTTATGCCGACGATCGTCGAACCAATCTTGAGTTTGGAATAGGAGATAAAGTTTTTCTTAAGACATCACCGACCAAAGGAATCCTTAGGTTCGGAGTTAAGGGTAAGCTAAGACCCAGGTTTATAGGACCTTATGAAATCCTCGAGAGAATAGGACCTGTCGCGTATAGATTGGCCTCACCGCCAAGTCTAGGAGGCGTTCATAACGTTTTTCACGTTTCTCAGTTGAGAAAATATGTTTACGATCCTAAGCACGTCATTAGTCAGCAAGATGTAGTTCTTGAATCCGATCTAAGCTATGAATAGAAGCCGATATCGATTTTGGATAGAAAAGTCCAAGAATTAAGAACCAAATCGATACCAATAGTTAAAGTGCTGTGGAATCACCACGGGCAAGAAGAAGCCACGTGGGAACTCGAGGAGAAGATGAAGGAGCGATATCCTCATCTTTTTGCAGAAGGTATGCAAATTTCGGGACTAAATTTTTCGTAAGGGGGGTAGGATGTAATGCCCCGTAAATTCCTTACGATCTTAAAATTTTAAAGTTAATTAAATAAATGGCTTTGCACGCTTAAGTTTACGATTTTGAATTTTAAGACTGACGGTCGAATCCGTTTCCGAAAATAAATTACGGAAGTCAGCTAGACGACTACTGTTTTTAGGGTTAGCACGTACGAAAAGTTTTTAGTTCGTGAACTCAGAACGGAAAACCGTCTGATTTTTACATTCACGAAATCGCGATACGAACGCGCCCGAGAAAGTTCGTTTTTATGATTTTCCGGACGAAACTCGGACTATGTCGTCCCGAGTTTTTGTCAAAATAAATTTTTGTAAAATTTGTTTTCCGATTAAGTTTCGTACGTTTAAATTTTAGGTCGAATCGGATCGCGACGATTTTGTGCCGAGCGACGTTTTTCGTCGTTCGATTTCCGTAACATCGGATTGCGCCGGAAAAGCGCGTATTTTTTCTTTTCCTCCTCACCATGACCGACATCATCATCTCTCTCTTAGATGATATTTATGTTTTATATAGTTTTTAAGTGGACAC